>CM038675.1:502074909-502376159 GCA_021605145.1 Aegilops bicornis
ATATCTTTGACTTGCACACACACACACACACAATTTCGATGGCTCTCTTCATCGATCTCGCACCCACCCACTTGATCCTCTCTTCGACTCTATCGATAGCTATGACACCTCCCTCTCTTCTCGTGGATTGCCCGACCCTCTATGTATGATACGGATAGGCCTCCATTTCACACACATTGCATGCAAAATTTTGTTTGAGATGTCATCGACACATATTCCCACAAAAAATTCATGAAATCAACCCCCCACCCCACCCCCACCCCCACCCCAAAACAAAAAAAAATCACGAACGCGGTTTGTATCTCTCACACACACCCACGTAGGTGGGGGACGTGCAGGAAGAGAAGAGGTGCATGCACGGCGCACGACGTACTCCGTCTCTTTCCCAACCACACCCGCTGGGTACACGGTGGAGCTCAGTTATGTACGAAAAAGGAAGCCCATGTGGTAATTTGGCACGTGTACTGGTTGTCCACTTGGTGGAGGGAGGATCGTCTACCACGGGTGAACAAACAAATTGTGACTTGACATGTTATGTTAAAAAAGAGGCAAACCATGTGGGGCCTACCTTAGAGGCAAGACTTTTGATGTGTCCTGTCAACTCGCAGAACGAGGAGAAGCTTGCTTAGTACGCCGTCTCCCCCGCCCACGGGCGCGGTGGCTCGCAGGATGAGGTGAAGCTTGCTCCGCCTTACGCCCGCTCCCTCGCCCATGCGCACGGTGGCTCGCAGGACGAGGAGAAAAATTTACTACTCCCTCCGGTTACTCCTTGTCCCTTCTACCTTGGTTATAGAGATTATATCATATTGTTTGGAATATATTTGTCCTTTAGTAGATTTCAATATGAACTACTAGTACATACTCCAAACACTGATGTATATAGACGTATTTTAGAGTGTAGATTCACTCATTTTGCTCCGTATGTAGCACTCTCCCTCGACCCTCACCCACGTCCGGACGTGCAGCAATTCATTCGGTCTCATATAGCCGTAACAATATATCTTTGCACTACCATTATTGCTCGACTTCCCGAAGAGGCGTAAGAGCCAATCGCAAGGTTAATATTTTGGAGATGCCAAGCGCAAGGTTATAGGAGAACGAGTAGTTGGTGCCGCGTCATTTATAAATAAAGTTTTTTTCTTCAGTGGCATGTACGCAATATGAAAGGTTCACATGGAGAGAAAAGGAAACCGCTCCACTATATACATAGTCAGGATGGGCCATCCTACACGGTTGCATGCTGGGGTTGCTCTCTTAACACTCTCTCGCACAAAACGACTGCGGACACATCTCTAACATCCCGGCGGATCACGTCCGCTTGGGGAAGGGGTGGATGCTTAGTGTAGATGCGTGGCTGCCGCCGACGGGCGAAACCCATTGTCGGCACGTCCCGATCAGGGGTCCCCGCCGTTCTCTCTCGAGAAAGCGGTGAGGTTTCCTTCGTCCCTTGCTCACTTTGCCGTGGCGTGGGCGATTGCCGCCTCCGCCGCCGTCCTCAAGGTTGAGCTACGTCCCTCAGGTACACCTCCCTTTACAGCCGGCTTGCACCCCTGCTCCAGCTGCCCCCATCACTCCCAGTGGATATTTCTCTACTTCTTTGCCCCGCACATACCTCTACCGGCTTCTACGTCATTGTATTTGTGATGAGTTTATGTCTCATCAACTAGTCCCAGTAATCTTATTCTAATCACGCTTCTTCAATTTCTTTGCCACAGGGATGCTCATCTCGATTTTGGTGAAACTGCACAAAATGATCCGATGGTCGAAAGTTTGCAAACTTCATTTATTAGGAAGCTCGAACGTTGCCAGCAAATTGAAGGCTGGTCAGGGTTCACGGTTCAAGGGCTAGGGACTGCATGGATCTTTTTTTCTTTAGCTGCCTCTGTTCCAAAATAGGTGTCAACTTTAGTAGTAGTACAACTTTGTACTAAAGTTTGCACAAAGTTGAGACACTTATTTTGGAACGGAGGGAGTACATATTTGCTATGATCTGTCAATCATTGATATGCAATAGCATGCATGTTAGTCTCCTTTGTATTTGATGAAATGTTGCAACGTGCAACCTTGGACGCAAGATACATGTAACAGAAGCTGGAAGCTTCATAGCATTGTACAAATTTATCTCGTTGATAAATTATAGTACGTACTATACTAGTACTTGCTCCGTTCCTAAATATAAGTCTTTGTAGAGATTTCACCATGAACCACATGCGAATGTATATAGATGCATTTTAAGTGTAGATTCATTCATTTTGTTCCGTATGTAGTTCACCTAGTGGAATCTCTACAAAGACTTATCTACTAGTAATAGCTAGCCCCACTACTAGGAATTCTCTATCCTCTCCTTGAGCCACATCATCAAAATTGATGTAGCCATTAGATGAAGTAAACCAGTCCATAATAGCCATCTGATCTAGACGTTGAGAGGCTCCGCAATAAGCCACACGCAAGCATGCGAAAATACCGTGGCACATGCATGTGAGTGGGTTTTAAATCACATCAACATGTCTACATGCAAGCATGCACCGGCAGCATGCATGTAAGTGAGCTTTTAAGTCCCATTAACATGTCAAAAAGAAAAATATAATCCCATTATGCAGTAGGAGTTGGCTGATCTTTTTTCCTTACGCGGGATGATCTAAATGATGATGGGAGTTTATTTAGTTTGGCTACCACATTTGTCATGCGGTTATAGAGTTTTTTTTAGTTCTATGAAATCGATAATTTTGCACAAAGAGATATACCGATGTTCCGCGGCAACGCGCGGGGACTCATCTAGTAATATTTAGGAACGGAGGGAGTACGATGTAAAGAGTTAGGTGTCGCACGGTGATAGTGTGAGGTGGGCCATGTAATCACTGAGCCTGCGTGTTTTCACTGCTCTTGCACTCCTCCGCTGTAAGAATGGAGAAAATTTTAATCTAGTACGCCGAAAGCGTGGGACATCCAGCAGTCCTACCACCTCAGTAATAAAGACCATTGAGCCGTCACATCACATAGACCCAACAGTAAGTTGGGCCGGACGAAGCAACCATCACTCTTGCGCC
The DNA here is from genome assembly GCA_021605145.1 of Aegilops bicornis. Lineage (NCBI taxonomy): Eukaryota > Viridiplantae > Streptophyta > Magnoliopsida > Poales > Poaceae > Aegilops > Aegilops bicornis. The sequence continues at coordinate 502,077,957 of CM038675.1, forward strand.
CGGTGAGAGGTCACGTCCGCTTCTGCCCGGCATGAATGCGGCACCGATTCTTTGGAGCGGCGCTGACAGTTTCGGGCGGGAAGTGCGCACGGGCGATGGAGGGGCTTTGGGTGGGCCAGGCTGGTCAGGAGCGGGCATGGCAGTTGTCCGCATGTCTCTACCGGACACGCCCAGAAACGAGAGGATGCACCGACTCTCGCGGCTAAAATAGTACACTACACACCATCTCTCTGTAGGAGCAGGTCGATCTGTCGCACTCTCTAACACATACATGCTGTTAAACACACACACGCACACGCACGCACCTTGGTCCCGTTGCACCTTCTAACGTGACTTATTACACCTAGGCAGAGGGAGTAGTAAGTATCTGAGATCTGGTGGCACACTTGACTTAAGTGGAATACAAGTGCCCAAAATTTATGTGCATGTTATAATAAGGATTCACTTAAAATAGTACGTGAGCGAATAGAGGGATCAATTGGACAGTGTTCGGCAGCAGCGAGATGTGTGAAGTTAGATACACCGGGCGCTTTTAATTTTTCTTATTAATTTGTTTGTTTCACTCTACATTTGGTGGGACCCAGCATTACTACGTGGAGAGGGGTAAGGTGACTAAGGCTGCATTATTTCTACACCACTGTGGATAGTCTTACCACCAAAGCCACATGACACGATTATGATTGAAATCCCAATGACTCCCACACACACAAAAAAACACAGCATGCTTGTCACACGAATGCAGGAATGTATAAAAGGTTATTTTCCTCACGTTGAACATAACAGGAGGGTTGTGTAGTTGGTTAGCCTGTTCGCTCATCAAACTTGAGGTCTCGGGTTCAATAACTACACTTGAGCATAATCCTTTCCAGTAGGATTCTTTGACTGGTCAAAATGTTTTCTAGCGTTTGCACGCTTCACACTCTCTCTCCAGTATATATATACACGCTGGAGCCTCAGCGCTTGTAGTTGCTCTCTTCACACTCTCTCGCCCTCTCCTTTGGAGCCTCAGCGCTTGTAGTTGCTCTCTTCACACTCTCTCGCCCTCTCCAGATCTAAACAAGACTTCGTAGGCCTCCTCTCTCTCCCCTCACTGCTGATCAAAGAGCCGGCAGGATCCGTCCGCCGGGAAGGGAAGGAGGCTTAACGCTGTCGCCGTCGGCGAGGGAGGGAATCCACTACCGGCGCAGCTGTTCACTTTCTACCCAGCGGCGGCGCGGGAAGGCCTCCGACCCCTTCTTCTTCGCCGTCGTCCCGTCACCCACCGAACCACGCCCCAAGAACCTTAAGGTATAATTTACTTACTCCACATGCATTACTCTAGCTGCATGTATACCATGAATCTAGGACGTGGTTCAAAGAGGAAAGGAGTGGGGGAAAGTAGTGGGAAAATTTGTATATATAGCATGAATCTAGGATGTGGTTCAAAGAGGAAATGAAGGGGGAAAGTTGTATAGCATGAATCTAGGACGTGATTCAAAGAGGAAAGGAATGTGGGAAAGTAGTGGGGAAAGTTGTATCGTATAAATCTAGGACGTGGTTCAAAGAGGAAAGGAAGGGACGAAAGTACAAGTTCAAAAAGGAAAGGAAGGGACAAGGCTGTAGAGTTTGAGCAGGACTAGATTTGGTGCGCTCACATAGGGAAAGGTGTCTAAAGATAACAAAACTGGGACCAACACAAATATGCTCCTTGGTTGTTTGTTCTTTGTTGCAACAGACTGTGCATGACCACAGTACATCGGTAGATGCACATGGTGCTGGTGCGTCCACTGTCCCGTGCAACTCATTAGCTGTTGTTAATCTAAGGCCCTGTTTGGTTAAAAACTCCCTAGTCCCTACCTGCTTGGTTCCATGGACTAAACATGGACTAGAGGTTATTAAATGACATGCTAAAAAACCATGTTACCCCTAGTAATGAACTAATAGAAACAATGTGCGATGCGTGGCAGGGGCAACTGTTGGAAAAAGTCCCAAAAAGACTCCCTCGGGGTCTTCTTTCTTTTGTCCCAAATGCCCACTTTTAGTCCCTAAAAGTCCCTCCTGTTTGGTTTAGATGGGACTGACACGGAGTTTTTTTAGTCCCTACACCAAAATGTCCCTGTAAACAAACACCCTCTAATAATACCGCTGGAAAATTACATGTTTAACGAATTTTATTGTTAATATAATCTCTATGTTAATATTAATCAATGCCCCGGTTTGAGAAATGCTACTGTCTTGCTTTCTTTCCCATTTAGATAAGGTAGATGCTTCTTTTTGTTGGCTTCTGTGTCATCCACCGTTGTTGACCACTAATTGTTTCCTTTGCACCTCTGTGTAAACAGGTTTATGTACTTCAATTGTTGCCATTGTGACCTTTTGTTGCCTTTGCACAAAACACTTTTGTTTTAAGAGTGTTTTGTGCAGTTCAACCAAAATGTCACATCGACAATGTTGCTTGATTACTTGATCTTAGTGGAACTGCACAAGAGGAGATCTTACTTCCTAACCGTTAAGGCGAATTTGGTTCAAATCTTCTTCTTGTGAGTTGTTTGAATTCCGCATTATGAGAGGTCAGTACTAGTGTCGGTGTCAAAACCGGCGGATCTCGGGTAGGGGGTCCCGAACTGTGCGTCTAGGCGGATGGTAACAGGAGACAAGGGACATGATGTTTTTACCCAGGTTCGGGCCCTCTCGATGGAGGTAATACCCTACTCCTGCTTGATTAATATTGATGATACAGGTAGTACAAGAGTAGATCTACCACGAGATCAAGGAGGCTAAACCCTAGAAGCTAGCCTATGGTATGATTATTGTTCGTCCTACGGACTAAAACCCTCCGGTTTATATAGACACCGGATAGGTTAGGGTTACACGTAGTCGGTTACAAAGGTAGGAGATCTACAAATCCGTATCGCCAAGCTTGCCTTCCACGCCAAGGAAAGTCCCATCGGGACACCGGACGAAGTCTTCAATCTTGTATCTTAATAGTCTTGGAGTCCGGCCGCGATGATAGTTAGGCTATCCGGACACCCCTAGTCCAGACTCCCTCAAGAGCCCTCGAACCAGGCTTCAATGACGCATTTAGTCCGGGCGCGCATATTGTCTTCGGCATTGCAAGGCGGGTTCCTCCTCCGAATACTTCATAAAAGGTTTTGAACACAAGGATAGTGCCCGGCTCTGCAAAACAAGTTGCACATACCACCGTAGAGAGAATAATTTTTACACAGATCTGCTGACGTATTCTGTGGCGTGACATCACACCACGGCCAGGCCTTTATATGAATCGTTTTTCTTTGTTCCACCTCGGTAGCGTTTAGCGAGGCGGTTTCCCTGGCACATCTTATCAAAGCATAGATCGTGCCCCCTTATTCCGGGATTCCCATCAATACGGACGTGGGTAACCCATCCGTGCCATTGATTATGGCGCTTGGGAGATAATCGAGTTTTACCAGGCTGGTGGGGGACGCATAGCTTCGTCCGTCCATATAAGGGGATAAGGATCCACCTTTTCACCTACGCCCTCTTCCTCCTTTGCTTATCCATTTCACAAGACTTTTCGAGCTTCAGCGCCCAAGTCCGCACACCCCACCTCAACCTTCTCCAACTATGTCCGGAGCGGGAGGCAGGTGGATGGCCTCCTCCGTCACGGAGATGCACATCACAAAGCTGCGGGAGGCCGGATACTTGTCCGGCGACATCGCGCACCGGCTGCCCGACGTAGGGCAGCTCATTCCAACCCCCAGGCCCCATGAGAGGGTGGTGTTTCTCCCCCACTTCCTCCACGGACTAGGTTTTCCACTTCACCCATTTGTCCGGGGGCTCATGTTCTACTACGGCTTGGACTTCCACGATCTAGCCCCGAATTTCGTCCTCAACATCTCGGCGTTCATCGTCGTGTGTGTGGCCTTCCTCTGCATCCAGCCTCACTTCGGCTTATGGCTGAAGATCTTCAACGTACGGCCGAAGGTAGTGGGAGGCCGTCAAGCGGAGTGCGGAGGCGCCATGGTTGGCAAGATGGCAAAAGTCCTATGGCTCGAGGGCTCCTTTGTGGAGACAATAAAGGGGTGGCAGTCGGGGTGGTTCTATATCACCGAGCCGCGAGACCCCAAATGGGTGGCGGCCCCTGAATTCAGATTTGGCTTCCCCACACGGCTCTCATCATGGAAAGAGACGGGCCTGACGTGGGGGAATTCGGACGAGCTATCCGGACTCAAAACATGCGTCCGAAACCTGGTGGACAAGAATCTCAGGCTTGTCAACGTAATCCATGTGATGCTCATCCGCCGGATTCTCCCATGCCAACAACGGGCCTTCAAATTGTGGGAGTTCGATCCGGCACAGCACCCAACTCTGACAAGGCTCTTCGACACCATGTACGAAGATGCCTGGAAGGTGTTGTTCAAGGGCGCCGAGGCTCCCACATCCGCTACCGAAGATCGCGGATTCAGCTCGCAACATCAAGCCAGCGAGGTAAGTTATTTTACCCTTTACGGGACTCTTTTTTCATAGATTGACTCTATGTGGGATCTAAACTCCCTAACCTTTGACAGGACTGGCTGAAGACGTCCGGACAGATTAACTGTCCAGCTCCTTTGCCAGAAAACCCAGCGGATGCCTGATTGACAGGGCTGCTGGCTCCGGTACCTCATGTGGTGTCGGAGAAGAAGGCCAAGAAGGAGGCAACGGGAACTCGAAGGAGCTCCCAACGCTGGTGTCGGTCAGACCAAGCAGAATCTTCTCCTGAGAATGAGGAGGAGGATAAAGAAGCCTCTCCCCCAGCGGGGGAGGAGAGGAAAAGGAAGGCCGCCCCAACTGGGGAGGCCGGAGGGTCTAAGAAGGGAATGACCCTTCCTCCGGACTTCTCTACCAACGTCGACGACGACGAGGAGGAGTGGCCAACGAGGGCTAAGCCCCTGGCGAGATTGTAAGTGTCTGGATACCCATGGCTTTTTCATTGCATAGTGTTCTCTAATGCCGAACAATCATGCAGCCCGCCCAAGGGCGAGTTCGCCGCTTCGTCGAGCGGTTCCCTGGGTTCGTCAGAAATGGAGAGTACTTCACTTCCGGTCGCCTCCTCGCCTCACGCTGCGGACGATGCCGAGGTGGTGCCCCAAGGGGGGCTTCCTCAAGAGGAGGTGGCGCAGGAGGTGCCACAAGGCAACCTCCCGGACTCCAGGCGTGTGGGGGGCGAGAACCCCAGGGGCTCTAAGCCCGACCCTTGTCCGGACTCCATAATGGAACCTTTAGTGGCTCCGAAGTCCGGCAAGCGCCCCCTTCGTAAGAAGGGTAAGACGCCGGTGTCCTCCGTCTAACCGGAGGCACCGGATAACTTACTGGAGGCGCTTAACAACGCCTCCATCAAGGAGGAGCACCGCACTGTTATGAGTGCGGTGATCCGGACAGTTCAGTCCGCCAAGAGCGGGCTGACTGAAGCCTGTACCAGCCTTCTAACAGGCTTTGAGGTAAGTTTAGAATATGTAAAAATATTACCGCATAGACAGTAGCCCCTGATGCTTAGTTCGGTGTTCGGAAAGAAAAGCCGGACTAAGGATCTAAAAAGATATACGCAGGAGTCTAACATAAGTATGTCAATATGGGAATGCAGGCTACGCTGCTGACCTCTGCCGCACTGACTGCGGAGGTCGATGCATTGAAGCAAAGCCTCGAGCGGTCCGAGAACGAGCTCGGCCTTGCCAAGAAGTAGCTCGAGGACAAGGAAGGTAAGTAATACCTTATTAAAGAAATACCTTATAGAAAGGTTTTGGTTGCAAAAAATAAAAGGAATAACATGGGTACTGCAGGGGCCACGACCGAGGTGGCAACCCTGAAGGAAGCGGTGTCCGTGGCCGAAAACAAAGCGGCCGCGGAACGCACCGAGCAAGAGAAGGGGGAGGCGCAGCTGGCGAAGGTACGACAAGAGCTCCAGGCTCTCGTGGAAAAACACGAGAGTTTGGAACATGACTCGAAGACTCGAGAGTCCGAGCTCGCCTCTGCTCTTGAGAGTGCCATAGCCGCTAAGGCCGAAGCCCAAAAAGCCCTCCAAGAAATTGAATCGTTAAAGAAGATAGTGGCGGGTAAGGCATTCTTTATGCAAATCAAGCATGTGAAAGTGAATTACCTATTACTTACCCGGATTCGGAGCTCTCCAGGAGCGTTCGCAGATCTGCCTCGTAGTGTATCGGATGCTGCCGCGTTCTACCGCGCCAAGGAGGGGAGCTCGACGGAGAAGGTGTTACGGTCTCGGTATCCGAGACCGAGCGTCCGGTGCCCTGAGCGACCAGCTGAAGCGGCTGGTCGAGCTCCTAAGGTCGCCGAACAGGCCATGAAGGGCCTTATAGTTCGGTTGTGGCCATTGGAAGCCATGCCTGGGAGCTACTTCGGCTTAGTGCAGCGGCTGGTGGACGCCTGTCCACGGATTGAAGTCATCAAGCACTCCGTCTGCATTGAAGGTGCCCGTCGGGCCCTTGCCCGTGCTAAAGCGCACTGGGGCAAGCTGGATGCGGAGAAGCTTGTGACAGACGGGCCACCGAAGGGCAAGGAGCATCGCACGCCCGAAATGTACTATGATGGCCTCCTGAAGGGTGCCCGCCGAATAGCGGATGAGTGCTCCAAAGATGTAATTTTTGAATAGACTCGCATTTGTTATCCTGTACGCTGAAAACTTGTTCATATGCACTAAGCAACGCTTGTTAATTTAAAATATTACCTTCTGTGCGGCCGTTTATCAAATTTGAGAGATGGAAAGTCGTTGGCTTCAACCCCCATGCCACGAGTCCTGGGGTGTTCGGGATAAACTTGAGCACTCTTGTTCCCATTCTTGGGTCCATCTAGGGAGGCGCTCAATGCAACGAACAAGGCAACCGGACTTATAATGCTTGAACACTCTCACTCAGCCATAGAATTCTATAATTTTAAATTTCGGCAAAGCCCCTAGTATTCGGAAGACCGAGTTCGGGGCGCTATCCACACCTTGGCCGGACAATTCCGGTTCCTCACTCTAAGTGGCACAAGTCTTCAGGGACCCGAAAAAACCTCTCGAACAGCGACCGGCTCTCGCCCTATCATGACGGTCAGTTTTAGCTTTCTCCACTAAGGTGCTCGACCCGGCTCAACTGGGGCACAATCGCAGTGGTTCTCCCGGTGCTACCTTAGCCTATATAACGGAACGTAAGGTACCAAAAAGACGGAGCCGGGCAAACCCAACTATTGACCCAAGACATGATTCTGAGCCGATGCATATAATGCTATAAGTTCGGGGTGCCGCACTTGTGAAAGTGTTCGGACTTGTCACACCATAATTTTGGGGTACTTAAGCCCCTGGTGTATTGGCCGTACCAAAGTGTACGGGTGCAACATGTCATGAAATGAACATATATATAGATAAAGAAAGGAGTGTGATAATAGGCAAGAGCTATATATTGGTTATTAAAAGAAACTGCAAATAAAAGCAGAACCATACAAATTGTGCGATAAGCAAGGGATGGGACTATTTAACATGTCCCCTCCAGGGTAAGCTGCGGATGGTATGTAAAACAGGTATAATGCTCGTAGTAGAGACCACCTAGTCACTCGGCGTAGCTTTACGCTTCCTCGGCTGTTGCATCGTGAGTTCGGCGATTCTAGTGCGGACGGGACTTTTGGAAGCGGAGTCCTGAAAAAGAAAAAGGAAAAAAGAATGACACAATCGGAGCCCACAGTGCGGTTTAGCCGCATTCTGGGCATGCCGTGGTCGTGCCCCTCCCCTTATGCCCATGGTATCTCCAGAGCGTAGTTATGTACGCGTAGTACTGGCTTCGCAATTTCGCGAGGGCTGGGGTTGGGGCCGGATTGCTATGCGTGCTTGGATCGTGCCAGGCGGTCTTGTTGTAGGTTACTCCGGGCGCGCTTGACAGTGTCCGGACGTTTAGTGGCCGGACTCGAGAATTGCTGTGAGAGGCTGCTTTGTACCTCCGCCGCGAGAGCCGCCGTGTGCTCCTCCGTTCGGAGAGAGCGTTCGGTGTTTCCATTGACCGTGATTACTCCTCGAGGGCCTGGCATCTTGAGCTTGAGCTATGCGTAGTGCGGCACCGCATTGAACTTTGCAAATGCGGTTTGTCCAAGCAGTCCGTGATAGCCGCTACGGAACGGGACTATGTCGAAGATTAACTCTTCGCTTCGGAAGTTATCCGGGGATCCGAAGACCACTTCGAGTGTAATCGAGCTCGCATACAATTGGCCTCTACACCCGGTATGACGCCTTTAAAGGTCGTCTTGGTAGGTTTAATCCTTGAGGGGTCTATGCCCATTTTGCGCACTGTATCCTGATAAAGCAGGTTCAGGCTTCTACTGCCGTCCATCAAGACTCTGGTGAGGTGAAATCCGTCAATAATTGGGTCAAGAACCAATGCGGCGAAACCGCCATGACGAATGCTAGTGGGGTGGTCCCTTCGATCGATGGTGATCGGGCAGGAAGACCATGGGTTAAACTTTGGGGCGACTGGCTCTATCGCATATACGTCCATTAGTGCACGCTTCCGCTGCCTTTTGGGTATGTGGGTTGCGTATATCATGTTCACCGTCCACACTTGTGTGGGAAAGCCCTTCTGTCCTCTATTGTTCGGTGGCCGGGGCTCTTCCTCGTCATCGCTATGCAGCCCCTTGTCATTGAGTTCGGCACTTAAATTGCCTGCTTGCTTGAACACCCCACAATCCCTGTTGGTGTGATTGGCTGGTTTTCGGGGTGCCATGTATCCGCTGCGATCGAGTATTCGGTCCAAGTTGGACGGGCCCTTGGTATTTCTTTTGAATGGCTTCTTCCGCTGACCGGGTTTAGAGCCTATGAATCCAGCATTGACGGTCGTATCTTCAGCATTATCGCCGTTAATGCGGCGCTTGTTCTTGTTGCGACGCGACCTGCCATTGCTATCCTTGGTATCCGAACGATCAGGGTGTTTGGCCAAGTTGTTGCTTCGAGCTAGCCAGCTGTCCTCTCCGGCACAAAAGCGGGTCATTACTGTTGTGAGGGCTGCCATGGATTTCGCTTTTCTGTCCCTAGGTGCCGGGCAAACCATTCGTCATGGATGTTATGTTTGAAGGCTGCAAGGGCCTCTGCATCCGGACAGTCAGCGATTTGATTTTTCTTTGTTAGGAACCGTGTCCAGAATTGTCTGGCCGATTCTTCTGGCTGCTGAATTATATAGCTAAGGTCATCGGCGTCGGTGGTCGCACATATGTGCCCCGGAAGTTATCAAGGAATGCGGCTTCGAGGTCCTCCCGGCAACCAATTGATTCTGCCGGCAAGCTGTTGAGCCAATGCCGAGCTGGTCCTTTAAGCTTGAGTGGGAGGTATTTGATGGCATGTAGATCATCACCCTTGGGCCATGTGGATGTGGAGGAGATAGTCCTCGATCTAGACCGCAGGATCTGTGGTACCATCGTATGATTTGATGTTTACGGGTTTGAAGCCCTCGGGGATTTGATGATCCATTACTTCATCTGTGAAGCATAGTGGGTGTGCGGTGCCTCATGTTGGGCTATATCATGGCGTAGCTCATATGAGCTTTGTTCATCGTGGTTCGGCCCGGCCGGGTTTGCTGTATCCGACGCGACGGTAATCATCCCGAGTTGTTGGGCGCCCACGCGATCCGTAGATCGATCTTTGTATGTTTTGCCTTATCCTCCAATATATCTCGCAAGTCCGGCGCGTTTTCCCGTGCCTTGGTACTTTTTGAGCGGCGTTGGGGTGTGGCTTGAGCGGAAGGCCAAGAGGCTTCTCTGTCACGGCCACGGGGTGGCCGGTCTGCCATGTCGTCTGGTGACTTGGGTGCTTCCTCCTCCGATCGAGGCAACGGCCTGCGTTTGGGGTAGCTTTTGGAGGCGTTCGAGTTCATACTCTTCGCTGTAAGGACTTGAGTCCATCTGTCATTCTAGCGTGTCTTGGTCAGCTCTAAGTTGGTGCTGCTTTTTCTTGAGGCTGCTTGCCGTGGCTATAAGCCTGCGTTTGAAATGCTCCTGCTCGGCGGGATCCTCGGGCACGACGAATTCGTCATTGTTGAGGCTTGCCTCATCTTCGGAGGGAGGCGCATAATTATCGTCCTCTACCTCTCTTTCTGCCGCACTGTCGTGCGGACTTGCTTCTCCCTCCTCTGTCTTTGAGTCATGCTTTGGAGGGGTTGTCTTCAACCTTTGTCCGGTGTTATTATCTCCCGTGACGGAATCACCGTTTTTACTATGGCGGGATTTAGAGCGGCGCCGCTGACGTCGGCACTTCGGTTGCTTCTTGGAGGGGTCATCCTCCGTTATTCCATCGCCGTTCCAGTGCCCTGTAGGCGCTGGTTCTTGGTCGTATGATGATATGGCGCTGGTTCCATCGCCGTTCCATCTTTTGGGATGTCCACCATGTATATGTCGTCTGATGAGGTGGCCTTCCAGTGCCCTGTAGGCGCTGGTTCTTGGTCGTCTCCGGCATCGTCGTCCATACCGTCGATGTCTTCGGAGTCTAAGTCGAGCATGTCGGTTAAATCATCGACAGTGGCTACAAAGTGGGTGGTGGGTGGGCGTTGAAGTTCTTCATCGTCCGCATCCCAACCTTCCTGTCCGTAGTCCGGCCAGGGCTGTCCGGATAAAGAGAGAGACTTTAGTGAATTCAGGATGTCGCCAAAGGGCGAGTGCTGAAAGATGTCTGGCGATGAACTCCATGATCGGCGCCCAATCGGATTCGATTGGCAGGGGCACGGAGGGTTCGGAGTCCGGAGAGGAGTCCGGCACCTTGGAGTCACGAGCTTCGCAAAGGACAGGGATGGAATTCGGCTCAATCGCCGTAGAGATCGTAGCCCCCGAGGCGGTGTCCAACCACTCGTCCTCGATCGGGGAATCCGGCTCCGGACTAAGGGTCGGAGCAGATCTTTGAATCTTGACCTCCGAGGCCTTGTCCGTGGCAGAGCTAGATCATACCCATCGAGACAAAGGCGGCACGCTCGTCTGTGGCTCGAATCCGTCGAAGATCAAGTCTCCGCGGACATCGGCCGTATAGTTCAAACTTCCAAATCTGACCTGATGGCGAGGGGCGTAGCTTTCGATCTGCTCCAGATGGCCAAGCGAATTGGCCCGCAGTGCAAAGCCGCCGAATACGAAGATCTGTCCGGGGAAAAGTCTCACCCTGGACCGCGTCGTTGTTGATGATCGAAGGAGCCATCGGGCCTAAAGGTGACGCGACGGAGGAACTCTCAATGAAAGCACCAATGTCGGTGTCAAAACCGGCGGATCTCGGGTAGGGGGTCCCAAAGCATGCGTCTAGGCGGATGGTAACAAGAGACAAGGGACACGATGTTTTTACCCGAGTTCGGGCCCTCTCGATGGAGGTAATACCCTACTCCTGCTTGATTAATATTGATGATACGGGTAGTACAAGAGTAGATCTACCACGAGATCAAGGAGGCTAAACCCTAGAAGCTAGCCTATGGTATGATTGTTGTTCGTCCTACGGACTAAACCCTCCGGTTTATATAGACACCGGATAGGTTAGGGTTACCAGTCGGTTACAAAGGTAGGAGATCTACATATCCGTATCGCCAAGCTTGCCTTCCACGCCAAGGAAAGTCCCATCCGGACACGGGACGAAGTCTTCAATCTTGTATCTTCATAGTCTTGGAGTCCGGCCGCGATGATAGTTCGGCTATCCGGACACCCCCTAGTCCAGGACTCTCTCAACTAGCCTTCTTTCACATGATTCTGCAGTGTGCTTTCATATGTTGTGCTACTTGTACGATAATGTTGCTTGATTTTAGTGAACTCCACAAATGGAGACAAGACTTCCAATCTGTATGTGCACCGTAATATCCCATTGAGGTAAGATAAGGATATTTCGCAAATGCTGGCCTGTATTTTGCCACTTTCATCAGAAAATTAAGTTTAGTACTATACTTGTGCTCCCTAATTGACATGCCAAATCTTACATTGAAGGCGAAGCTTATGCATTCTTGAACCAAGTGATGAAGGGAAGAACAAGCGGAAGAGAAACAAAATCAACTCCGGTGCTGTAATGAAGCACTTTGGAACTATGATGACACAAGTAATGATATAGTTTTGCATCTTAATTTATTGCTATGGCTGGAACAAGCAATTGTTTTGCCACTGATTTGATGCCATACGTAATTATCTCTACTTGTGCAAACAGGGATCTTCTTTGAAGATACCATATATTTTAATGGAACTGCACAAGAAGATGTTGGAAACATTTAACTAATCGAGGAGTATATAGTAAGAATGGCCACCCCCGCAGATAGCAACAGATGGTTCCGGAGAAGTGCTTCATCTGTATGCTCTACACAATCAGCCTCCTGACAAAGGTTGATACTCGCCCACTGATTTCATCCATATGATTGAGCTTTGTCATCTCTATTGATGTTGTGCTACTGTTTAGATACTGTCATGAAAAAGTGGTATTGTCCTTGAGAAGTGCTTCATCTGTGCTGTTTTAAATATTTTCTTTCCTTTTTTTCAAGCAAACATGGATGCTAGCATTTAGTAGTCCTCTTGTCTTTGCACAACAGGATCATCTTCCTCTGAAGAAGAATATGGAGTACGTCAAGTGACTAGTTCTGATTATGCCAGGATGAAGAAGCCCTGTCTATCTTCTCATCAGAAGGAGCGGTTGAAGGATGGTTACATTACTCCCCACAAGACCAAACTGACTTCAGCTCAGAAGGACTGACAAATCTCCATTTTTTGCTTTGTGATCTTGGCGTGTACAATGTTGTTCTAGGATTCTTTACGGTGAGTTCCATTTTTCTAAAAGTGTGCTCTACATGGACCATGTATGTGCCTGTTGAAACTGTCAAGTCATAGTACAGTTTGCTTTATACTAATCACTTTTATGTATTTGTGCAAACAGGGTGCTCAGCTTGATTTCAATGGGAACTGAACAAAATGTTCATGAATACATCGAATCATTCATTTCCACCACAAGAAAGGAGGTGCCGATAAGTTCAAGGCGTTGCAACATGTAGGGCAAAATCATACAAACTACACGCGAATTTGGTTGATTTTGGTGGAACTGCACAAAAAGAACAACTAGTTTATTTAGCACGAGGTGCCATGTCAATGTCCGAACTGATGGCAAACCCTGCCCATTCCGCAATCATAGGCATTTGATATTTTGGAATGGGACAACCTTGTCAAATTTTGCTCATTGATTTTAGCAAGACATGCATTTGATATTTTCTAATGGGACGCCCTTTGCTGTCAGCAGCGTCGATCAATTTTTTGTTTATTCTTTAGTTGTGAAGTAAATATTGCCTCTAACATGTGAGTCGCTGAGATGCATAATCATCGATTGTTTTGAATGTTTTCTATGAATTGCCATGCCTGTGTGTTTGATTGCAATGTATAGAAACGCTAAAAAGCTGCTCAAACTCTTTGTACACCTTATGTTCCTTTTTACTTTGCACATTGTGAAAGTGCATACTTTTTTGTATAAGATTGGTCAAAGTAGAGATACTTTGACTGCAGACAAAACTTGTATGCAGACTAGAAAGGACCGGAGGGAGTACATGTGAAACTGCTGCAAACGAGGTGATCATCCTGGGAATAATGCTAGTACGTATTGTTTTGCATGTTCATCCAATGCCAGTGATATAGTAATTCGTACTAATCGAAATAAATTCATTAATACACAGTCGGATTTCATATAAACATGTCTGATTTCATTACATTTCATACATTCTTCAACTAAAAAGGGGTGCGCTGGAGGTATAATTAATTAACTGAAGCTACCCACTGTCTCCGAGCCGAGCAGAAGCTTGGTGACTTAATCGCAGGTGCGGTGAATCGACACGCGTGGCCTGTTGGGCCCACGTGTCACCGACCAATCGCACCAGCAGTTAAGTAGAAGCAGCGTTCTTCTCTAGCGCAGCTCTCCGACTCCACGTCGCCGCCAAGAAGCTAAACGGCCGTCAATGGTCAACCCGCCTTGCTTGGCTTCAACCGGAGGGTAGCAGCGGTGGCCTTACTTGGACCCGAGCGGCAGTGACCTACCGTGTTCTACTCTTCCTCGTTTTCTATGTGGCGCGGCCTCGTTGGAAGCGGGGAGGAGCCTCGGCGTAGCCGGCGATGTCCTTTGTCTCGTTGCCGGCGGTCGGCGCCTCAGCGGAGCGGTGGAAATCCTCCCCCACGTTGCCGGCAGGGTGGGGCCTCGGCTGAGCCGGTGATGTCCTCTGCCTCGCCGATGCCCGGTAGGCGAGGACTCGTCGGAGTCGGCATCGTCCTCTGCCTCGTACTCGGTCTCGCCAAACAGCGCCTCGCCCGCTTCATCGCCCTCTTTGCTAGCCTCTTTGTAGGCGGCCGGAGCCTCCGCCTGCAGGCGGTACCGCCAGCGCTCGATGCGGCCCTTGCGGGTGGAGCGGTACGAGTCGAGCAGCGCCTCCTGCTCCGCCCGCTTCGCGGTGATCTGCTCCTCCGCCTGTAGGTGCTCCTGGAGGAGATGGTGGTTGTAGGCGGCGTCGGCCTGCGCCTCCCGGAACTACTCCTCACACATCTACCTCACCCTGTCCATATATTGGGCACGTGCCTCGCCGATGGTCATGGTGCAATGCACCGGCGAGGATGGCGTGGAAGAGGGGGTTGGCGCTGGATCGTCGACTACCATGTTCTCCATTGGGACGTCGTCGTCCTCCGGCTGCCTGCCGGCCAACCGGTTGGCAGCAATGGCTGCCATCTCCTTGTGGTCCGTCGTCCGCCCTTCCCGAAGAGCGCTGGAGCGCAAGGAAGCCATGGTGGGCAGTAGTGGTGTGGACATGAGAAAGGGAATGGATGCAGATGACTGCGGCTATGGCCGGCGCAGCAATTTATATAGCAATGGTGGGAGGGCGGAGGGACGGACGTGTGGCGCCGGAGTAGCCGCCTCGGCAACCGCGTATCATTAATGTGGGCGGCAGATGGACGGACGGACGACACTTGTGTTGTTTGAAGGCTGAGCAATCGCCTGCACCGGGAAGCGGGGAGGGCGGCGCTGACTGTTTCGGGCGGAAAGCTCGCGCGGGCGAGGAGATGACTTTACTTGGAGAGGATGACAATGGGGACCCACCAGGTCCATAGCCTCACGTACCCAAGTGCCTCCTTATTATATATATATAACTATAATTTATTTTGCTTCCTCTGGTTTCACGACATCACGGTCCGACACCATTGTCAACCTCTGGAGTAGTCAATAAACGAGAGAATTGCACAAGAAGCGGCCGATACCGGGACCAAGCAGCTCGAGCGATTTGTGCAGAGTTTTTGATGTTTAGCCCAAATATTAAATTTTCTCCTCTGAACAACAACGAAAACATCGCTGCAGGTATTAACTTGGCGCGTTGTGGCCCGTCTGGCCCAGGCTAGATATCCAGCCCAGATATTAATGTTTTTCAAGCTGAAAATGGCTAGCCCAGCTATACTTTTTTTTAGGAACACCCATGCAAGGTCAAGTTGTTATTCTCCGCCCCGCTGGGCTGCAAATCTTTCCTAGGAGGGATGCATTAGGCTTAACAAGAAAATGGGCTTTAAGAAATAATAAATGGGATGTAATTGTAAAATCGGCAAGAACTCTAAAAAATGCACCAAACACGTGATTACTTTATAAATTATTATTTTTGGATATTGAAAATTTTAATTTCATTAATTGTTGCGAGCGCAATGTTTCGTTGGATTTTTACGTAATATTAATTTATATTGAAATTGTATTTAATCTGACTAGAAATTTCGGGATAAAAATATTCCCGATCCCATCAAAATGTGGGAAATTTTATTGAATTCTGTTTTGAACGGTTGGTTGAAATGGGCTATACTTTTAACAAACTGTAAATGGGCTGTAGTAAATTCCATTAGAATTCAAAAATGGGCTACACATTCTTACAAATCTCAAATGGGATATAAGTTCTCTGCCACACACTTCTGGCCTTACTAAGTTGACGCGTTCCCTAAAAAAACAGATTTGACGCGTATGCAAGGCTTTGTCAACTTATAGTCAACACACGGTTCTAGCAGTAGTGGCCGTTGGATGTCCATCCAACGGATGCCGTGCTTCTTCTTCAATCTCGGATATTCTAGCTTCATCCGCCCAAAAAATGATTCCTCCCCCTGACATCTGGGGCGCACCGTTTCGGAAGTTGACCTGTGGGCCTACTAAGTTGACGTACCAAGGGATTTGTCAACTTAGTCAATATAAACGATTCTAGCTGCAGTGACCGTACGATGTCCATCTAACGGCTGTCATGCTTCTTCAACCTCTTGTCTTCTTGCTCCAGCCGCCCAAAGCAGCGCCGGTCGTGCCGCCTACTCCTGCCTCCCGTGGCCGGCTGTGCTGCCGCGGAGGCCTCACCGCTCCCTACTACTCCCACCACTGGCCAGGCCATCCCTCCACTCACCCACACCCTCGTTATTCTGGCGGCGACGCACCGCAGTCAACGATGAACCCTCGTACTCCTCTCCGCGTGTGCATCCACTACCGCGTCTTCCCCAGCTCCGCGTCGTCGCCTTCCTCGGCCTCGCCGTCGTCCACCGCCCTGGTGCTCTCGGCGTGGCATGGTCAACGTGGTCAAGGAACGACTTCCATCGGACGTGGACTGTATGTGGAGAGGCTGACAGCTGGGTCCACGGCAGCCGCAAGGAAGTGCCTCCTTATTACGCGCAAAATAATTATTCCTCCACCTGACAGCGGGGACCCATCGGACGGGCCACCGTATTTCGCAAAAAAATGATTCGCCCCCTGACTGCTGGGACCCACGAGCTACATCTTCGCACGCAAGGAAGTGCGTCCGAAAAAAAATGATTCGCCCCCCTGACTGGTGCGACCCACCAGCTACATATTCGCACGCAAGGAAGTGCGTCCGAAAAAAACGATTCACCCCCCGACTGCTGGGACCCACCTGCTACACCATCGCACGCAAGGAAGTGCGTCCGGGCAAAAAAATGATGACTGCTGGGACCCAGCAGCTACACCTTCGCACGCGAGGAAATGCATCCGGGCAAAACAAAACCAAAACGATTCTCCCCCTGACTGCTGGGACCCACCAGCTACATCTTCGCACGCAAGGAAGTGCGTCCGGGCAAAAAAATAACGACTCGCCCCCCTGACTGCTGGGACCCACCGGCTACAACTTCGCACGCAAGGAAGTGCGTCCAGGCAAAAAAACGATTCGCCCCCCTGACTGCTGGGACCCACCAGCTACATCTTCGCACGCAAGGAAGTGCCTGACAGTCGGGACCCACCTGGTCGAAGCGTACGTAGCGTTGTCATTCAGGTCGCGAACGTGTACGTACATACTGGTCGTTGTAGAGGCGCACATGTGTCGTAGTAGAGGCGCGCACGTAGCATGTACACGTACATACAACGGTGAGGGTGCAAGAAAGAAAATACGGCCACGTACGTACATACGGGCAGGGTCTCGAACACCTACTCGCGCATACGTACATGGCTGGGTCGAAACAGAGAAACATCGTCGTCGTCGTGTTCATGGGGATGCAACGGAATGCGTCGTGTTCATGGGGAGGCAACGGAATGCATCGTGTTCATCGGGAGGCAACAGAACGCGTGGGAGCCAACCGGCTTGGATGGAACAGGTGATGGAAACGAGGCCTGGCGTACCGCAGAACGGAGGAAACGGCCTTGTGTTCGACCGGCCACGTTCGGAACGGGGTCCTGTTGATCGGGAGGGGTGTGGCGTACCGCAAAACGGAGGAAACGGACATCCTACGGTCGAAACGGGGGTCCTGTTGATCGGGAGGGGTGTGGCGTACCGCAAAATGGAGGAAACGGACCTCCTACGGTCGAAACGGGGGTCTTGTTGATCGGCAGGGGTGTGGTGTACCGCAAAACGGATGAAACGGACTTGTGTTGGAGCGCTACGGTCGAAACAGGGGTCCTGTTCATCGGGAGGGGTGTGGCGTAACGCAAAACGGGACTCCACGGGATACTGTTCATCTCCACCGTCGACCTCCTCCAGCCTCCACGGGCTCCTGTTCATCCAGCCTCCACCGCGCGCTACTCCACCGGCTACTGTTCAACCACCCCTCTACGGGCACCCCTCCACCGTCTACTGTTCATCCAGCCCTCCACACCACGGGGTCCTGTTCAACCACCCCTCCACGGGCACCCCTCCACCGCTTCATCGCTCATCCAGCCCTCCACACCACGGGTCATGTTCATCCGTAGGCAACGCCAGCGCCATCGCTCATCCAACCCCCCGCCCGGCAATGCTCATTGTTCATCCAAATGATCGGCTTCAGCAGTAGCGAAGGAATCGCTCCATCGGGTTCAGTTAACAGCCATCGATCGATCGCTTGGGTTCAAAGAACGCGTAACTGCGGTAATCGCCGGGTTCGATTAGAGCCCAACGCCTCACTCGGGTTCGATTGGAGCTAACGCCGCACACACGCTGTACGTGTATGAGAGAAAGCAGCATCACTCGCCCCGACCTCCCACCGTAACCGGCAACTCCCCGAAATTTTCCTCCCCCTCGCTTCTACCACGGTTTTTTCCGTCATGGACGGCCCAAAGAATGTCATGCAGCTGCGTCTCCGGCCCACCCAGGAAGAAAACCCCATTTTTTGTCATGATTTTTTGTCATAGAAGTAGGATCCCACCACATCTATGATGATACCGGGTTTTGTCACAATTATCGTCACAGAAGTGTCAGATTCGTTCGGCCCAAAATGTTACGGATGTGTCTTTTTTTTGTAGTGCATGCTATCATGGAGCGGCATCAACATAGCGTGGTAAAGTTTTTGTCCCATTTGGGGCAGGTTTGGGTATATGCTTCTCACAAACCAGAGCTTCTCACAACAAGCATGATGGTTTCGATAGGGAACGCCCCAACTTTGGGGACGAAACGATATCCATTGCCTCTAATTGCTTTCAATTTTTTTTCTCGTGTCAACATAGAACAACAGGAGTGTTGTGTTATTTTTTGTGATTTTTCGGGGTTTGTTTGGACATTTTTATGCATTAAGTGAGTTTCCAATGCATTTATGTGCATAATTCAAATTAGAACTACATGCACATGCTCTGGTGCATATAAATTGGTTGAAAAATCAAATCTCTGGTCCTTGGGTGCATGCTTAGGTCCTGAAAGTGAGAGCACGATTTGTGCATCTCTTGAACACAAACAGTTCTTTCGGATGACCTATGTGAATCACTAGCGGGGCGACGCTGTACTATTCGATTTGACAGCGGGCGTCGTAGTTCCTGATACGGCTTTAATGCAGACGAGGGAGAGGGTAGCGGTTCCCGAAATGTTGAACGGCCAATGATGCATCCTCCTTCAATTAGGATCGTGTGAATGCATGAGGGAAGTAATGGGAGGACCGGTACAAGAGGTAGCACGATGTGAATGCAACGCAGTTAGCACTCATATAAAGGCGCCCCTCCATTCCAATGCATCTACCACATCGTACGCACCTAAGCATTGGCCTAAGCACCTACACTAATAAGCGCAAAAGTGCCCACTCTAGACCCATGGCGGTGAGGCGCACGAGCAGCCAGCGGCTGTGCCAGATGGTCCACGACGCCGGCCTGCGGCATGGCACCGTGGATCATCTCCATACGGTGTTGGCGACCGGCTGGTGGATGGCCGCCGTCGACGCCAGCTACGACTCTTAGTTGGACCAGATGATCGTTCGGAGCACCAACAGGTTCATCATCGTCAAGAAGCTCACGGACAACATCGTTGTACTCCTCCAGCCCGCACACCCGGGCTACTCATTGCCAGCCACCCTAATCGGCCTCCATGGTCAGAACCTCTTTGAAGCACTGGTGGCCCTGCGACTGCCCACCGAGGCCACGAAGAATGTCCACCTAGAGGTCGCGCTCGCCACGAAGTGCCTCGCCCTGCAAGAAACCGTCGACCTACACATCCATGTGTACAAACGAAAGGCCAGTGAGGACGCTACGACGTTGTCCTTCTTCAGTCGGCTGGAAGCCTTGGATGCCTTAGTTGAGAAGCACCTTGACCTCGACACACAAGCCGCCACTCCTTAGCCCTGGTCGGTGGCCCGGCCAGCGCACTGAGTTGAGGAGGAGGAGGAGGTCGTACGTTGATGGATGCATCTTTCTGCTTGCCTCCTGTAACCACCACGCCGATCGCATCATCGTGGCCTTAATTCTTATTTCGCTATTGCATTCTCGTTCCAGTCAATACAGACAGGTGCGATCCCTTTGCTCAATACAGACATGTCCGTTCCAGTCTTATTTTGATTGGCTTGAATGAAGGTCTATCCCGCCGTTAGGTGCCGCAATGCGCTGGGCTCGTCGTTAGGCGCCACGGCGTGCTCTGCTCGCGTCCGTCGGCACGCTCTGCTCGCGTCCATCGGCGCGCTCGGCTTCTGGAAAACTTTACCTTGCGTGTTGAACTGCTATACGCACATATATGGTTGCTCGCCGTTGAGGCGACAGCGGAGCGCTCTGCTCGCGTCCCTCCGCACCCGCTCTGCTGACGGTTGGGCACGCGCACGATCACGTTGGGGGGCCCGTATGCATGCGGTTGCGCCGCATGCATTGCCACGCGATGCAGTTACGTGTGGCACGCTGGAGTTACGCGCTGCAAATTAGAACTGCCATCAGGGCTTGCCGATATTCCTGGCCGTCCGGCTTCCCCTTTAATTCCCGCGGCCATTATAACCTTAGTCTCTTCAACCTTTCGATCATTCCCCACAACACAACAAGCACACCCACGCCAACACATAGAGAGGGGATGTCCGGCGGTTCTCCAATGGAGTTCGGCGAGCATAGAGTGGAGACCCACACGAGGGATACGGATCTCTCGTTGTTGTACACCATCGACCCGGCCGTGGTGGACGACTACATCAACAACGTTGAGCAGTTGCTTGCTAGAGACAAGTACAAGGTGGTCGGCATCGACCTCCAGTACACCGACGGTCGTCCCGGCATAGATCAGAAGGTTGCCGTTGCCCAGTTGTGCATGCGCCATCATGTCTTCATCTACCACTACTGCATGGCCACAGAGCCTTGCGACCGTTTCAACAGGTTTGTCAACAGCACCGACTACAAGTTCGCCATGGTGGATACCAAAGATGATGTAAAAGTGCTCAGTGTTATGGGCTTGGCCTGCAAGAACCTTGTCGAAATGTGTGACCACTACAGGGTCTGGGGCAGCACGAAGCAGGACTCCCTAGTCGAACTCGCCTCGGCATCATCGACCCCTACTACGAAAAGATGAAGCAGGATGTCCAGAGAACAAGTCCCGTATCCTGGCACGGGGCCTGGATGCGGCAACTGGATGAACCTTACCTCAGGTTTGCGGCCAAGAGCGTGTACACATGCTACGAGATGCACAGGCGGATCGTTGACATGAGGAAGTGCCTCGTTACCCAAATCGACAAGCCCGGATCCAGCCACAAGCAGAGCAAGTGTCACAAGAAGTAGATGATGATCAGATGATCGTTTATGCTTGTTAATCATGCATGTAATATATCATTTACTTTATTGGTGTGTGCGGAAATTTCATGTGTGTAGTAGCCACCAATGTAATTATGCATGTAATAGTTCACTTTGGTGTGTGCAAATGCCATGGTTGTAGTAGCCACCTATGTAAGTGGATGTTTAATTTGGTTATGCAAGCATCTCCTTATAAGTGTGTGTGTGTGTGTCTATATATATATATATACATAAACACTATTCTATATATATATATATATATATATATATATATATATATATATATATATATATATACATAAACACTATTACGATCACGGGATCGTAATCATATTGATCACAACCTCGAATCGCCTTTAGTAACGCGCCTGACCTTCTCTGTGAACTCGGTTTAACTTCCGACAACATTGCCCAAACGGGGCTTGCGATATACCGTTGGAAAGCTATGGACACCAATATCATGACCCAACTTAAAATTTTGGCAAAATATAAGCGGTTTAAGAGCAGTTTTGAAAACCATTTTTTCTTCGCACAAAAAACGTGAATCGTATTTTCGATCGCATTTCTAAACCGTTGATCGGAATGATGCATATAATATGGCGTTGGAAAGCTGCTGCCAAACCGCTCCTTCCACATGTTTAAAGTTTTTTCTAATTTCCTATGGTTGAAGAGTAATTTGAAAAAACGTAAAATTTCGTAAACCGAACAGCTGAGTTTGTTTTTTTTATGTCATTTCTAAACGGCTAATCCAATGGAGGCACATGATATGGCGTTGGAAAGCTTATGAAAATGCGCTACTTTTTCATCTTGAAAGTTTTTTTCTAATTTTGAATGGTTTAAGAGTAATTTAGAAAATGGTCCAAGTCCTACCAAGTTCGTATTTTCGAGCTAATTTTTTAACCGTGCGTCCGAATGCAGCAAATGATATGGAGTTGGAAAGCTTGAACAAATGCGAAACTTTTTGGTATGTATTGTTTCTCCCAATTCTTTACAGTTTTAGGTCGGTTTCGAAAATGGAAAAATGGTATTTTCACCGTAATTTCTACGAACTTTATTGGAATTGGGCAAATAATATACCGTTGAAAAGCTATGGAAAATGCGAAACTTTTTCATGTTGATGGTTTTCTCTGATTCCTAGCCGTTTTCAAGTAATTCCGAAAATGGCGGGATCATTCGTTCTGCCTCTACCGCATGAAAAGATTCTTGAAAATGCACCACGTGAAGAACCTGAACTTCTCATTGCGTGTGCACGAACTTCACTCTGCTTTTCACGTGATTTTTTTGCTCGTAGATCTTCATCCACTTCTCGTAGCTCTCTATCCCACTCACGGGAATTGAGCGGGTGATATATCGATGGAAAGCTGCTGTAAACACGCAACTTTCCCGTGTTGATCATTTTTCATACTCGCGACGATTTTGAAAGTTTTTCATCTAAAATTCATTCAGCGTAGTAGTTGAACTTCATGCTATTTTCACGTTGAACTTGTGTGACGTATTTTTGTTTGTACAGCGCTGAACTTCCTCTGCATTTAACCCGACCTTTATCGAATTTTGAAAACCATTTTTTCTTCGTACGAAAAACGTGGATCGTATTTTCAATCACATTTCTAAACCGTTTAGCAACTAAATACTCGTTTTAGATAGGAATCTCGCTCATAGGCGGATTTTGCACTCGGGCCGTGAAGAACTCACGTTTTTTGCGATTTTACTGCCTGAGTTGTTCGACCTGAACTTCCCGCTGTGCTAGGTTGAACTTCCCGCAACATTACCCAAATAGGGCTTGCTATATACCGTTGGAAAGCTATGGACACGAGTATCATGACCCAAGTTAAAATTTTCGCAAAATGTAAGCGGTTTAAGAGCAGTTTTGAAAACCGTTTTTTCTTCACACAAAAACATGAATCGTAATTTTGATCGCATTTCTAAACCGTTTATCGGAATGAGACAAGTAATATGGCTTTGGAAAGCTGCAGCAAAACCGCTCCTTCCACATGTTGAAAGTTTTCTCTAATTCCCTACGGTTAAAGAGTAATTTAGAAAATCGTAAAATTTCACAAACCGAACAGCCGAGTTCGTATTTTCAATTTCATTTCTAAACGGCTAAAAAAATTGAGGCACGTGATATGGCGTTGGAAAGCTTATGAAAATGCGCTACTTTTTCATGTAGAAAGTTTTTTCTAATTTTGAACGGTTTAAAAGTGATTTAGAAAACGGTACAAGTTTCACCGAGTTCGTATTTTCGATCTATTTTTTTAAGCCTATGTCCGAATGTAACAAATGATATGGAGTTGGAAAGCTTGAGGAAATGCGAAACTTTTTGGTATATATTATTTCTCCCAATTCCTTACTGTTTTATGTCAGTTTTACAAATGGCTAAAAATGTATTTTTGCTGTAATTTCCACAAACTAAATCGGAATGGGGCAAATAATATACCATTGAAAAGCTAAGGAAAATGCGAAACTTTTTTATGTTGATGGTTTTCTGTGATTCCCTGCCGTTTTCAAGTAATTTGGAAAATGGTGAGATCATTCGTTCTGCCTTTATCGCGAAACAGATTCGTGAAAAATGCATCGCGTGAAGTACGTGAACTTCTCGGTATGAAACCTTGAACTTCACTCTATTTTTCACGTGCTTTTTTGGCCCGTGGCTCTCCATCTACGCACCGGAACACTCACCGGAATTGAGCAAGTGATATACCGATGGAAAGCTGCTGTAGACACGCAACTTTCCCGTGTTGATCACTTTTTCATACTCGCAACGGTTTTAAAAGTTTTTCATTTGAAATTCATTCCGTGTAGTAGTTGAACTTCCAGCTGTTTTCACGTTGAACTTCTGTGACGTATTTTCGTTTTGTAATTTTCTCATACATTCGTCAATGTCACACAAATGATATTCCTTTTGTACAAATCTCTCTCACAATATTTTTTTGAACTTTCTCCGTGAAGGAGTTGAACTTACACAAATGATTTCCTACTGTTTTGAAGTAAATTAGAAAATGACGAGATCATGATTTACGCCTTCGCCATAAATGGAAACACACTACGTGAAGTAGTTGAACTTCTCGTGCATGTCTGTTCGAACTTCACACTGTTTTTAACGTGTTGTTTTTTGCTCTGCGTGAAGTAGTTGAACTTCTAGGACGTGTCTGTTCGAACTTCACTTTGTTTTTGACGTGCTGATTTTTTTTGTGGTGTTTTTTGCACTACGTGAAGTAATTGAAATTCTGGGGCATCTCTGTTTGAACTTCACCCTGTTTCACCCTGTTTCACTTTTTTTTGTATTTTTTCTTATATGAAATACACACAATGTAGTACGTGAACTTCCGGTTGTTATCACTTTTAACTTCTCTCTGGTTTGAGAGAATTATTTTAAAACACAAAAAATAACATATTTTTAATGTATTTTGGACATCTAAATACACGGTGAACCTCTCTTAGAAGAATTTTTCAACTTTTCCTCGCCGAGCACTTGAACTTCTAGCAACCATTTTTTTCGTTTATGAGTGGTTTTTAAAAGTGCAAAAAATGATGTTCTGTTTTTAATTTTTGAACAGGTAAATACTAGGTTTTAATAAACTCCGAACTTCTTTGTTATTTAAATTTGAACTTCACTTTTTTATATTTTGAGTAAAGAATTGTATTCGATTTTTATATGGAAAAAACTGAACATGGAAATACAAGGTGAACCTCTCTCGCAAGAATTTTTGAACTTCTCCGGACGGAGCACTTGAACTTCTTTCAACAAACCTTTTAAGCTTTTATTTTTCTATACTTTTATTCTCACCTGAAATGCATTCCTTGCAATACTTGAACTTCTCGTTGTTTTCACTATGAACTTATGTCACTTTTTTGTGTGCGTCGAATTACATGCAATTGAAGGTCAGATGTCATTTTTTGGCATTTTTAAAACAAGTAATTGGAGGTCGGACGTCCCACAATATAAATTCTGAATAATGCACGGAGGTGCACGTGAACTTCTTGCAACAAATATGTGGTTTTTATATATTTCAATCTTCTATGTTATTTTACATTGAACTGCTTAGTCTTATTCTTGGAAAAAAAATATGTTCTCAAATAAGCATCAAACACTTTTTTTAAATTAAACCTCATACTTTTATTTTTCCTAGAAATGGATTGAGTCTTCCGTAAACACCAAACTACTCGTTTTATTTTAAATTGAACTTCTTTAATTTTATTCTTTAGTAACGAAGAAAATCTGTGTTTTTTTATAAATATCAAACTTTATTTTTTATAATTTGGACTTCTTGGTTGATTTGAGATACTATTTTTTCCTTTTTTTGAAACCGTAAAACAATGTTCTTTTTATAAAAAAATAAGCATCAAAGTCATGTGTTATGTTAATTTGAACTTCTTGTTTTTCTTTTAGATACAAAAATTCCTGATTTTTTATAAACATTGACCTGCTATGTATCTTAAATTTAAATTCTTGGTTTAGTTTCAGAGACCGAAAAAATTGTCTATTGTTTTGTCTTTTAACTTATAGGCTTTTGGGGGTTTTGTGAACTTCTAGAGTTTATTTTTGTGCAAAGTTACACACACACACACACACACACACACACACACACATAATAGAACAACACCCACACACTGATGCTCACATGTTGTTTTCCCCTTCTTTCAATATTTAAGTTTTTTAAGGTGTGTTGTGAGTAGAATTCCAAACTTCAAGGTTGGTGTATAGATTTTCTCTGTCAACATGCACATACTTTTTCAAACATAAATCTAAAACAGAGTAAGAAAAAAAAGAGTACAAACGAGCATGAACTAGCATAAACATGTATGAAAAGTCCATCACAATCTGAACACATCTACGATTTTTACAAAAACTCTCTAAAACTTTTTCTTCCATTTGTTATGACTGATCTTCAATTTACAAACTCACAACAAAAGGAGAGAAGAGAAAGGTATCCGCGTGGGAAGGCGAGGTGCAAAGATAGCAACAGGGGAGTGCTCCCTCAAGTGCACCGCACACACATGTGCATAGACGGCGAATCTTGTTCTTTGCCAAATCCTTTGGGAGGCGCGTCGTCCTGCTACTCCGGTGCAGGTGCCGTATTATTTTCTTTCCAAATAAATACACTCCAAACTGCTGTAACACATCTCAATCAGGTAGGTAGGGGTTACAAATAAAGAAATAGCAAGTACATATAGTTTCAGTCCCTCTTTTTCGCACACAGATATGTGACCAAATTGGCATTCCTGCTTGTATAAGTGATCTTTGAACCCCTGCAAACTTGTGAGTATGAACACATGTCTGGAAAGCCATTGACCGCCTCAGAACAATCCTTGGGATCCTGCCACATCATGCATAAAACTTGGCCTTCAGTCTCAATAATAATATTTCCGCATCCTTCTTCGATCGCCATCAGCATGGTTGTCCCTGTAGGCCAACTATCAACTTATGATTATGAAGTTGTGAGCATTTGGCAATTGTTTATGAGCTACTGAAGAAACTAAAGATCACTGGCAAAACATGTTTATTGATCATTGGTAAACAACATGCGAGCTACAACCAAGATATTTTGCAAGCACATGAGTGAAGGCGGTACATCTGTTCTTTTTGAACTTCTTGTTTATTTGATTCTGAACATGCCATTTTTTTGCAGGGTGCAGGTTACGGTAGTGCCGCATGGGCAGGGGTGACTGCAATGTCTAGGCGGTCTTTGGGCACAACAGTTAGGGTCAGGCATGAGCGTTGAGGATACCATGCAATTTTCATTATGTTTGTGGATCAAGTGGTTCAGTATCTCAATGTAATAGTTAAGTAAATAAGCAGGGTATCTTTTTTCTCTTAAAATTGGATTTTTTATCAAACTAAATATTAAATATCATGTCTATGTATAGGATACTCATGTCCACAGTAGCGCCTAAGTTATCGGGATTTTCGATGAAAACATACTATTTTTCCCTACCACAATGTCAATAAAAATGATGCCATGTGAATGGAAACTTGGAATGAAAACTTTTCCATTGGACGATTCCAAACCTGCGAGAGTAGTAAATCGAGCTTGCCGGCATTCATCGAGGATGGGGAAGATTTCACCATGGCTAGGATGGTACCTTCATTTTTGTGTAATGCAGAAATAGTAAAAATTAAACCGTGATTGTTGATCAAGGACTGTAAACAGGATCAGTGGATGAAACAAGATCAGATTTTGTTCACAGACTGTAGAACATCTAAAAATTGAATACTTGTCAATAAAAATCAAAGTGTGTGTAGGGGAGAGTTCAACTTGAACTGCTCATATACCCAGAACGTTCCTTCCTTCTTTCATACAATTCCACATGGATGCATCCCAGACCTTCCTTATTAAGTGCACTTTCATCTTTTTTTACTCAAGAAGAATATAAGTGTACTAACGAGACGCAGTTCCTTTTCAAAGCAAATGTCTTCCTGAAGAAGAAGGAAAACCACGGCCAGACTTACAAATGCCTTCCTGAAGAGAAGTGTAAGTGTCTTACTCTGAATGCACTTAGCTAGCAACACTCGACTTTAGTTTTGACCATGCATTCTAGCCGCCGGCCACCGCGATGTGGCTGTCATTTTTTATTCAAACGACCATGAGAAATCTAATCGACCTGCCATGTGCCCTGTACAACCACGTGATGATGAATAAGAGCAGCATCAGTGACATCAGATGGAAGAAGGATAGTAGCAGAGGTAAGCAATTGCAGCAGCACCACAAGGCTCTCAAGCAACAGTCCCACATGGGCTGAAGCGAAAGTGAACAATGGGTAGGCGAGAATGCAAGTGCTGGCCAAAGAGCCGCAGAGTAAGAAGGTCACAGTGCTGCACGGGGGAAGTCCATCGTGCACGGGGAGGAAGAAGGCACACGCTGGGTTAGAAGGGTCGATGGCGGCGAGAAGTCGGCGGCACGCGGAGCATCTCGAGGAGATGGCTCGATCGCCGCTATTTTCGTTGTTGGCTGGGAAGAAAAAATAGAGATGAGCGGCGTTAGGTGATTTAGTTGAACGACACCAGTTGGTATAGTTGAACGGCCGCCCGACAGGGTGCTCGAGGTGGCGGTTGAATGGCATACCAGCAGGTGCGAAACAAAATGGGCATCTCTGAAGTTCGAGTATACTAGTACATGCATTTTGTCTAAACAGAAATATTTTACTTCAATTGAAGCGGAGAATAGAAACATTCTGCAGAGTGTGGACACACAAAAATCAAGGCAAAATGAAGAAAGGCACGTAATGCCTCCCAGGATAAATTCTCGATGGTTCACACACCGATGAGTCTGCATTCAGAGAGAGCTGAGGAACGGTGTTTGTTGTAGCTTGATGCAGCCACACATATGGGCAGAAAGCAGACCTGCACATGGAGCACAAAATCGGTGTGGCTGCTGGAGGTTGCGATGGAGCGAGACTATTGATGATTGGCGGTCGGGCAGAGGAAGGAAGGGGAGGCAGGGCGGCGAGTGAGAGCCGCGTGGGCGTTGAGGAACTGCGCGGCCTACATCAGGGCGCGTGGGGACGACCCTACCTCAATGGACACGGGAGCTCGCAGACGAGCTCCGACGGGAAGAGGTGGCGCAAGGTCTAGGACGTCGACGGGCAGATCTCGTGACTGGGGCGGCGGCTCCGGTGGCCGGCAGCGCAGGGGGGTGGGTGTCGCGGCTCCGGTGGCCAACACAGCGCGCAGGCGGTCGGGTGGTCGTGGCAGGAGCTCCATCGAGGTCGGGGAGGCGGCGGGTGGCGCTTGGGCCGAGGGCAGCGGTGGGAGCCGCGCCAGAGTCAGGGGCAGCGGCAGGAGGTGGTCGGGGGATCCGAAAAGAGGCGATGAGGTGCGGGAGGAGGGTGGGGTGGGAATGGGCCGATCGGGTTTTCTCTTTTTTGTGTTTTCGGGAGTTCGGGAGGGCCCGAAAAAGCCCTATATAGGGCCACCGTGATCCAAATAGCTATTCTAATCCCAGGATTAGAATAGTGCTGTCCTATATATATATATATATGTTGTTGTTGTTCTGTATGCAATCCCATCGCACAACACACACGTCTTGTTAAGTTGAACCGTTTCTGTTCTCTTGTGTCAACGCAAACATTTCATCCAAGTGAACCGTATACTGTACATTGCACACACCTTCATCTGGCTACCCGTTTCTTTTGTTCCTCCTCATCGAAAACGGTTATTTTAACTGAACCGTATGCCCTGAATCACACACGCAACTCAAATCTGTACCGTGTTTGATGCGTCCTCCATCGCAAACATTTTGCACCTTTTTGACGGTTTTTTTACACCACCGTTTGTGATTATGGCATCACACACAGTTTCGTCGAAGGGCCTGTGATCGTAGTGTCGCGTTAGCAGCATCCTGCAGTAGTGAGCGGTGTATGTCATTTCGCACAAAGAGGTGACACATCCCTCTTGGAGCCATGAGGCTTCTTGAGAGAAGCTACAGTTTGTAAGAAGCTTCTACCAAAACTTGTCCCAAGTCAGATAATTTTTTACCACAACACGTTGGTGCCATGTCACGACACCATGCCAAGTTTCATGATTTTCAGGCCAATTTTGGAATTAGAGGAATTTTAAAACCAAGTTTCTCCATGTCTCAGACCGAGCATGGTACGTCTCCAACGTATCTATAATTTTTTTATTGTTCCATGCCATTATATTATCAATCTTGCATGTTTTACATTCATTTACTAGCAACTTTATATAATGTTTTGGGACTAACCTATTGACATAGTGCCCAGTGTCAGTTGCTGTTTTTTGCTTGTTTTTTGCTTGTTTTTTACTTCGCGGAATATCCATATCAAACGAGTCTAAACGCAGTGGAACTTTTTGGAGATTTTTTCTGCCCAGAAGACAACTTGGGAGCCAAGGAAGTGCGGGAGGGGGACTATGGGCCCCACAAGGCACCAGGGCGCGCCAGAGGCCCCTAGCGCGCCCTGGTGGGTACTGGGGCCCACGGGTGTCCTCTCCACCTCCTCTTAGCTCTATAAATACCTAGACATTCCAGAAACCATAGGGGAGTCGACGAAAACAACTCCAGCCGCTGCAAGTTCCAGAGCCACGAGATCCAATCTAGAGCCCTTTTCTGGCAGGGGTTCATCATCCTCATTGGTGCTCCTCTGTTGACGCGTGAGTAGTTTATCACAGACCTACGGGTCCGTAAGCAGTAGTGAGATGGCTTCTTCTCTCTCTTTGATCTTCATACAATGTTCTCCTCGATGTTCTTGGAGATCTATTTGATGTAAGGTTTTTTTGCGGTGTGTTTGTTGGGATATGATGAATTGCGAGTTTATGACCAGTTCTATCTATGGACATTATTTGAGTCTTCTCTAAACTCCTTTATGCATGATCTTTATAGCCTCGTATTTCTTCTCCCGAACTTTGGTTTGGTTTGGCTAACTAGATTGATTTTTCTTGCAATGGGAAGAGGTGTTTTGTGATGGGTTCGTTCTTGCGGTGCTCAATCTCAGTGACTGAAGGAGAAATGACACGCATGTATCGTTGCCATTAAGGATAAAAAGATGGGGTCTATTCCTACATGAATAGATCTTGTCTACATCATGTCATCGTTCTTATTGCATTACTCCGTTTTTTGATGAACTTAATACACTAGGTGCATGCTGGATAGCAGTCGGTGTGTGGAGTGATAATCCCCAAGTACAAGGAATCATCGTAGCAATTTCCAAATTTGGAAGTGATAAGTATGGAGTATCGAACTCCCAAGGAGCTAAAGGTAAGATCAATATTCTCTCAAGTCCTATCTTCCACTGATACGACTTTACATACACCGAACGTTTGCTTCCATCTAGAAGCGAGAAATAAAACTACGTTGTGGGTATGAAGAAGATAACTTTGCATGATATCGGAGAACTAAAATATAAGTAGGTGTTCTTATCATAAAGTTAGAATATATTACTATATACTATAAATAGCGAGTGTGGAATAATGATGGGTCGGTGTGCGGAATTATCCTAGGCAATTGTTAACAAGAGCTGTAGTCGTCATTGCAATTTTATATGAGGGAGAGGCATAAGCTAACATACTTTCTCACCTTGGATCATATGCACTTATCATTGGAACTCTAGCAAGCATCCACAACTACTTAAGATCATTAAGGTAAAACCCAACCATAGCATTAAAGTATCAAGTCCCCTTTATCCCATACGCAACAACGCCTTACTCAGGTTTAAGCTTTTGTCACTATAGCAACACACTATAAGCGAATCATGAATGTATTGCAACACCCTACAGCGGGAATCCTTGACATGTGCGCGGCACGAAAGGCACCATAGGACATCACCAAAATAAAACATACAACTCAAACCAATCTAGTGTTGGGGAACATAGTAATTTCAAAAAAATTCCTACGCACACGCAAGATCATGGTGATGCATAGCAACGAGAGGGGAGAGTGTTCTCCACGTACCCTCGTAGACCGAAAGCGGAAGTGTTAGCACAACGCGGTTGATGTAGTCGTACGTCTTCACGATCCGACCGATCCAAGTACCGAAAGCACGGCACCTCCGAGTTCTGCACACATTCGGCTCGATGACGTCCTCGCCTTCTCGATCCAGCAAGAGCGGCGAAGTAGTAGATGAGTTCCGGCAGCACGACGGCGTGGTGACGGTGTTGGTGAAGAACAATCTTCGCAGGGCTTCGCCTAAGCACTACGAAAACTATGACGGAGGATAAACTAGAGGAGACGGGGTTGCCGGCACACGGCTTGGTGTTTCTTGATCTGTCTTGGGTGCTAGCCCTACCCCTCTCTTTATATGTTGAGCCTTGGGGTCGAAACTTGGAGTAAAAGCCTCCACAAAGTCGGTTTCAACCGAAAGGCAAGAGTCCTTCTCGGTCCCGGCGTCTGGACCCAGACACCAGGGACCCTGGTGTCTGGCCCTGGACTCCGCAAAACTTCCTTTTGCGCTTTCCAAAAACCTCGTGGGCTTTCCCCTTTGGCCCAGATAAAGTGTTCTCGTGCCCAAACATTTCGGGAAACATCCGGAACCCCTTAGATGGATTAGGAACCTTCCGGAGATCAAACACTACTGTCCACATATCAATCTTTACTTCTGGACCATTCCGGAGTTCCTTGTCATATCCGTGATCTCATCCAAAACTCCGAACAACATTCGGTCACCAACATACATAACTCATAGTACTATATCATCAACGAACGTCAAGCGTGTGGACCCTATGGGTTCGAGAACTATGTAGACATGACCGAGACACCTCTCTTGTCAATAACCAATAGCGGGACCTGGATGCCCATATTGGCTCCTACATATTCTACGAAGATCTTTATCGGTCAGACCGCATAACAACATATGTTGTTCCCTTTGTCATCGGTATGTTACTTGCCGGGATTCGATCGTCGATATCTCAATACCTAGTTCAATCTCGTTATCGGCAACTCTCTTTACTCGTTCAGTAATACATCATCCATAACTAACTCATTAGTTGCACCGCTTGCAAGGCTTAAGTGATGTG
This sequence comes from Aegilops bicornis, assembly GCA_021605145.1. Taxonomy (NCBI): domain Eukaryota; kingdom Viridiplantae; phylum Streptophyta; class Magnoliopsida; order Poales; family Poaceae; genus Aegilops; species Aegilops bicornis. The sequence goes on from CM038675.1 coordinate 502,110,809, forward strand.
CATTACCGAGAGGGCCCAGAGATACCTCTCCGACAATCAGAGTGACAAATCCTAATCTCGAAATACGCCAACCCAACAAGTACCTTCGGAAACACCTGTAGAGCTCCTTTATAATCGCCCAGTTACGTTGTGACGTTTGGTAGCACACAAAGTGTTCCTCGGGTAAACGGGAGTTGCATAATCTCATAGTCATAGGAACATGTATAAGTCATGGAGAAAGCAATAGCAACATACTAAACGATCGTGTGCTAAGCTAACGGAATGGGTCATGTCAATCACATCATTCTCCTAATGATGTGATCCCGTTAATCAAATGACAACTCATGTCTATGGTTAGGAAACATAACCATCTTCGATTAACGAGCTAGTCAAGTAGAGGCATACTAGTGACACTCTATTTGTCTATGTATTCACACATGTATTATGTTTCCGGTTAATACAATTCTAGCATGAATAATAAACATTTATCATGATATAAGGAAATAAATAATAAATTTATTATTGCCTCTAAGGCATATTTCCTTTAGTCTCCCACTTGCACTAGAGTCAATATCTAGTTAACATCGCCATGTGATTTAACATCAATAGTTCACATCTTTATGTGGTTAACACCCATAGTTCACATCGACATGTGACCAACACCCAAAGGGTTTACCAGTCAAGAATCTAGTTCACATCGCTATGTGATTAACACCCAAATAGTACTAAGGTGTGATCATGTTTTGCTTGTGAGATAATTTTAGTCAACGGGTCTGTCACATTCAGATCCGTAAGTATTTTGCAAATTTATATGTCTAAAATGCTTTGCACGGAGTTACTCTAGCTAATTGCTCCCACTTTCTATATGTATCTAGACCGAGACTTGGAGTCATCTAGATTAGTGTCAAAACTTGCATCGACGTAACCCTTTACGACGAACCTTTTGTCACTTCCATAATCGAGAAACATATCTTTATTCAACTAAGGATAATTTTGACTGTTGTCCATTGATCTACTCCTAGATCACTATTGCACTCCCTTGCCAAACTTAGTGGTAGGGTATGAAATAGATCTGGTACACAGCATGGCATAATTTATAGAACCTATGGCTGAGGCATAGGGAATGACTTTCATTCTCTTTCTATCTTCTGCCATGGTCGGGTTTTGAGTCTTACTCAATCTCACACCTTGTAACACAGGCAAGAACTCTTTCTTTGACTGTTCCATTTTGAACTACTTCAAAATCTTGTCAAGGTATGTACTCATTGAAAAACTTATCAAGCGTCTTGATCTATCTCTATAGATCTTGATGCTCAATGTGTAAGCAGCTTCACCGAGGTCTTTCTTTGAAAAACTCCTTTCAAACACTCCTTTATGCTTTGCAGAATCATTCTACATTATTTTTGATCAACAATATGTCATTCACATATACTTATCAGAAATGCTGTAGTGCTCCCACTCACTTTCTTGTAAATACAGGCTTCACCGCAAGTTTGTATAAAACTATATCCTTTGATCAACTTATCAAAGCATATATTCCAACTCCGAGATGCTTGCACCAGTCTATAGATGGATCGCTGGAGCTTGCATATTTTGTTAGCACCTTTAGGATTGACAAAACCTTCTGGTTGCATCATATACAACTCTTCTTTAATAAATCCATTAAGGAATGCAGTTTTGTTTATCCATTTGCTAGATTTCACAAAATGCGGCAATTGCTAACATGTTTCGGACAGACTTAAGCATAGGTACGAGTGAGAAACTCTCATCGTAGTCAACACCTTGAACTTGTCGAAAAACTTTTGCGACAATTCTAGCTTTGTAGATAGTAACACTACTATCAGCGTCCGTCTTCCTCTTGAAGATCCATTTAATCTCAATGGCTCGCCGATCATTGGGCAAGTCAATCAAAGTCCATACTTTGTTCTCATACATGGATCTCATCTCAGATTTCATGGCCTCAAGCCATTTCACGGAATCTGGGCTCATCATCGCTTCCGCATAGTTCGTAGGTTCGTCATGGTCAAGTAACATGACCTCCAGAACAGGATTACCTTACCAGTCTGGTGCGGATCTCACTCTGGTTTACCTACGAGGTTCGGTAGTAACTTGATCTGAAGTTACATGATCATCATCATTAGCTTCCTCACTAATTGGTGTAGTAGTCATAGGAACAGATTTCTGTGATGAACCACTTTCCAATAAGGGAGCATGTACAGTTACCTCATCAAGTTCTACTTTCCTCCCACTCACTTCTTTCGTGAGAAACTCCTTCTCTAGAAAGGATCCATTCTTAGCAACGAATATCTTGCCTTCGGATCTGTGATAGAAGGTGTACCCAACTGTCTCCTTTGGGTATCCTATGAAGACACATTTCTACGACTTGGGTTTGAGCTTATCAGGATGAAACTTTTTCTTATAAGCATCGCAACCCCAAACTTTAAGAAACGACAACTTTGGTTTCTTGCCAAACCATAGTTCATACGGTGTCGTCTCAAACGAATTTAGATGGTGCCCCTTTTTTTTACGTGAATGCAGCTGTCTCTAATGCATAACCCCAAAACTATAGTGGTAAATCGGTAAGAAACATCATAGATTGCACTATATCCAATAAAGTACGGTTATGACGTTCGGACACACCATTATGCTGTGGTGTTCCAGTGTGGCAATTAATTTGTGAAACTATTCCACATTGTTTTAATTGAAGACCAAACTCGTAACTCAAATATTTGTCTCCGCGATCAGATCGTAGAAACCTTATTTTCTTGTTTCAATGATTTTCCACTTCACTCTGAAATTCTTTGAACTTTTCAAATGTTTCAGACTTATGTTTCATCAAGTAGATATACCCATATCTGCTCAAATCATCTGTGAAGGTCAGAAAATAACGATACCCGCCGCGAGCCTCAACACTCATCGGATCTCATACATCATTATGTATTATTTCCAATAAGTCAGTTGCTCGCTCCATTGTTCCAGAGAACGAAGTCTTAGTCATCTTGCCCATAAGGCATGGTTCGCAAGCATCAAGTGATTCATAATCAAGTGATTCCAAAAGCCCATCAGCATGGAGTTTCTTCATGCGCTTTACACCAATATGACCTAAATGGCAGTGCCACAAATAAGTTGCACTATCATAATTAACTTTGCATCTTTTTGGCTTCAATATTATGAATATGTGTACCACTACGATCGAGATCCAACGAACCATTTTCATTGGGTGTGTAACCATATAAGGTTTTATTCATGTAAACAGAACAACAATTATTCTCTAACTTAAATGAATAACCGTATTGCAATAAACATGACCAAATCATATTCATGCTCAACGCAAACACCAATTCACACTTATTTAGGTTCAACACTAATCCCGAAAGTATAAGGAGTGAGCGATGATGATCATATCAATCATGGAACTACTTCCAACACACATCGTCACTTCACCCTTAACTAGTCTCTGTTCATTCTACAACTCCCGTTTCGAGTTACTAATCTTAGCAACTAAACTAGTATCAAATACTGAGGGGTTGCTATAAACACTAGTAAAGTACACATCAATAACATGTATATCAAATATACCTTTGTTCACTTTGCCATCCTTCTTATCCGCCAAATACTTGGGGCAGTTCCGCTTCCAGTGACCAGGCCCTTTGCAGTAGAAGCACTTAGTCTCAGGCTTAGGTCCAGACTTGGGCTTCTTCACTTGAGCAGCAACTTGCTTGCCGTTCTTCTTGAAGTTCCCCTTCTATCCCTTTGCCATTTTCTTGAAAATAGTGGTCTTGTTAACCGTCAACACTTCATGCTCTTTATTGATTTCTACCTTCGTCGATTTCAGCATCACGAAGAGCTTGGGAATCGTTTCCGTTATCCCTTGCATATTTTAGTTCATCACGAAGTTCTAGTAACTTGGTGATAGTGACTAGAGAACTCTGTCAATCACTATCTTATCTGGAAGATTAACTCCCACTTGATTCAAGTGATTGTAGTACCCAGACAATCTGAGCACATGCTCACTGCTTGAGCTATTCTCCTCCATCTTTTTAGCTATAGAACTTGTTGGAGACTTCATATCTCTCAACTCGGGTATTTGCTTGAAATATTAACTCCAACTCCTGGAACATCTCATATGGTCCATGACATTCAAAACGTCTTTGAAGTCCCGATTCTAAGCCACTAAGCATGGCGCACTAAACTATCAAGTAGTCATCATATTGAGCTAGCCAAACGTTCATAACGTCTGCATTTGCTCCTGCAATGGTTTGTCACCTAGCGGTGCATCAAGGACATAATTCTTCTATGCAGCAATGAGGTTTATCCTCAGATCACGGACCAAGTCCGCATCATTGCTACTAACATTTTTCAACTTATTTTTCTTTAGGAACATATCAAAATATAAATGGGGAGCAACAACGCGAGCTATTGATCTACACCATAGATATGCTAATACTACCAAGCCTAAGTTCATGATAAATTAAAGTTCAATTAATCATATTACTTGAGAACTCCCACTTAGATAGACATCCCTCTAGTCCTCTAAGTGATCACGTGATCCATATCAACTAAACCATGTCCGATCATCACGTGAGATGGAGTAGTTTCAACGGTGAACATCAGTATGTTGATCATATCTACTATATGATTCACGCTCGACCTTTTGGTCTCCGTGTTCCGAGGCCATATCTGTTATATGCTAGGATCGTCAAGTTTAACCTGAGTATTTCGCGAGTGCAACTGTTTTGCACCCGTTGTATTTGAACATAGAGCCTATCACACCCGATCATCACGTGGTGTCTCAGCACGAAGAACTTTTGCAACGGAGCATACTCAGGGAGAACACTTATACCTTGATAATTTTGTGAGAGATCATCTTATAAGGCTACCGCCGAACTAAGAAAAATAAGATGTATAAAAGATAAACATCACATGCAATCAAAATATGTGACATGATATGGCCATCATCATCTTGTGCCTTTGATCTCCATCTCCAAAGAATCGTCATGATCTCCATCGTCACCGGCATGACACCATGATCTCCATCATCTTGATCTATATCAATGTGTTGTCACATGGTCGTCTCGCCAACAATTGCTCTTGCAACTATTGCTATCGCATAGCGATAAAGTAAAGCAATTATTTGGCGCTTGCATCTTATCCAATAGAGAGACAACCATAAGGATTTTGCTAGTTGCCGATAACTTCAGCAAAACATGATCATCTCATACAACAACTTATAACTCATCACGTCTTGACCATATCACATCACAACATGCCCTGCAAAAACAAGTTAGGCGTCCTCTACTTTGTTGTTGCAAGTTTTACGTGGCTGCTATGGGCTTAGCAAGAACCGTTCTTACCTACACATCAAAACCACAACGATAGTTTGTCAAATTGGTGTTGTTTTAACCTTCGCAAGGACCGGGCGTAGCCACACTCGGTTCAACTAAAGTTGGAGATACTGACACCCGCTAGTCACCTGTGTGCATAGCACGGCAGTAAAACCAGTCTCGCGTAAGCGTATGCGTAATGTCGGTCCGGGCCGCTTCATCCAACAATACCGCCGAACCAAAGTATGACATGCTGGTAAGCGGTATGACTTGTAGCGCCCACAACTCACTTGTGTTCTACTCGTGCATATGACATCTACGCATAAAACCAGGCTCGGATGCCACTGTTGGGTAACGTAGTAATTTCAAAAAAATTCCTACGCACACGCAAGATCATGGTGATGCATAGGAACCAGAGCGGAGAGTGTTGTCCACGTACCCTTGTAGACCGAAAGCGGATGCATTAGCACAACGCGGTTGATGTAGTCATACGTCTTCACAATCTGACCGATCCAAGTACCGAAAGCACGGCACCTCCGAGTTCTACACACATTCGGCTCGGTGACGTCCTCGCCTTCTCGATCCAGCAGCACGACGGCGTGGTGAAGGTGTTGGTGAAGAACAATCTTCGCAGGGCTTCGCCTAAGCACTACGAAAACTATGACGGAAGATAAACTAGAGGAGACGGGGTTGCCGGCACATGGCTTGGTGTTTCTTGATCTTTCTTGGGAGCTAGCCCTACCCCTCTCTTCATATGTTGAGCCTTGGGGTCGAAACTTGGAGTAAAAGCCTCCACAAAGTCGGTTTCACCCGAAAGGCAAGAGTCCTTCTTGGACTCCAGGGCCAGACGCTAGGGACCCTGGCGTCTAGCCCCTGGACTCCACAAAACTTCCTTTTGCGCTTTCCAAAAACATCGTGGGCTTTCCCCTTTGGCCCAGATAAAGTGTTCTCGTGCCCAAACATTTCGGGAAACATTCGGAACCCCTTCCAATGGATTCCGGAACCTTTCCGGAGATCAAACACTACTATCCACATATCAATCTTTACTTCTGGACCATTCCGGAGTTCCTTGTCTTATCCGTGATCTCATCCAAAACTTCGAACAACATTCAGTCACCTACATACATAACTCATAGTACTAGATCGTCAACGAACTATAAGTGTGTGGACCCTACGGGTTCGAGAACTATGTAGACATGACCGAGACACCTCTCTTGTCAATAACCAATAGCGGGACCTGGATGCCCATATTGGCTCCTACATATTCTACGAAGATCTTTATCGGTCAGACCGCATAACAACATACGTTGTTCCCTTTGTCATCGGTATGTTACTTGCCCGAGATTCGATCGTCGATATCTCAATACCTAGTTCAATCTCGTTACCGGCAACTCTCTTTACTCGTTCCGTAATACATCATCCCTCAACTAACTCATTAGTTGCACTGCTTGCAAGGCTTAAGTGATGTGCATTACCGAGAGGGCCCAAAGATACCTCTCCGACAATCGGAGTGACAAATCCTAATCTCGAAATACGCCAACCCAACAAGTACCTTCGGAGACACCAGAGAGCTCCTTTATAATCACCCGATTACATTGTGATGTTTGGTAGCACACAAAGTGTTCCTCCGGTAAACGGAGTTGCATAATCTCATAGTCATAGGAACATGTATAAGTCATGAAGAAAGCAATAGCAACATACTAAACGATCGTGTGCTAAGCTAACGGAATGGGTCATGTCAATCACATCATTCTCCTAATGATGTGATCCCATTAGTCAAATGAAAACTCATGTCTATGGTTAGGAAACATAACCATCTTCGATTGACGAGCTAGTCAAGTAGAGGCATACTAGTGACACTCTGTTTGTCTATGTATTCACACATGTATTATGTTTCCGGTTAATACAATTCTAGCATCATATAAGGAAATGAATAATAACTTCATTATTGCCTCTAGGGCATATTTCCTTCATCTAGATCATCAATGAACCCAAAGACAAAAGAAATCTACTCAAAACATCATAGGATGACAACACATCATTGGATCATAATATGTGGCATAAAGCACCATGTTCATGTAGGGGATTACAGCGGGGTGCGGGAGAGTGGACCGCATAAAAGAGATGAGGATGGTGATGTTAATGAAGATGATCACCGCGGCGATGATTCCCCCGATGGCACTCCGGCGCCACCGAGAGAGAGGGGGATAGGTTCTCCCCCCTTGTGCTTCCTCCTCCATGGCCTCCCCCTAGATGGGGAGAGGTTCTCCCTCTGGTCCTTTGCCTCCAAGATGATGATGGCCCCCTCCAGGATCCTCCTCCATGGCCTCTGGTGAAGATGGCCCCCTCCGCAGGGTGCCAGAGAGGGCCTTGATTGATTGTTCATGGCTATAGAGGCTTACGGCGACAGAACTCCCGATCTAGGTTTTGTTCTGGGGTTTTTGGGATTTATAGGGGGCGTTGGCGTCGGGAACAAGTCAAGGGGGCCCGTGAGGCGATGACAAGGTAGGGGGGTGCACCCTAGGGGGGGTGAGGGCACCCCCCACTCTTGTGGTTACCACGGGACTCCTCTCTGGTATCTTTTCGCTCTAGTATTTTTTATATTTTCCAAAAATATTCTCCATAAATTTTCAGCCCATTCCGACAACTTTTATTTCTGCACAAAAACAACACCACGGTAGTTCTGCTGAAAACAACGTCAGTGCAGGTTAGTTCTAATCAAATCATACCAAAATCATATAGAATTGTTGTAAACATGGCATGAATACTTCATAAATTATAGATACGTTGGAGACGTATTAGCATCCCCAAGCTTAATTCCTGCTCGTCCTCGAGTAGGTAAATGATAAAAGAAATAATTTATGAAGTGTGAATGCTATAAGGTGCACAAGTTCGATAAATGATAATTTCAATCACTTTTTCTAACATCATTACATATCATAACAGTAGCTCATCTCATAAAACCTCTGATGATCAAGTAAAAAGTTATTCACATGTTAAAGCATAGACCCTAAACTTTCTTGGAAACTAACAAACTATGTTCTTAGTCATCAAACAATTGCAATTCATCTTATTTTTAGGAAGGGTCTATGTAAGATTGGTGCCCCCATAATATAGGTATGATTTACAAATGCCATGATATCAAATTAAAATAATTGTATGGACTTCATGTTGAATTCGAATTTTTTAAACCACCTTAAGTTGAATTCAAATGTATGCTAGTTCATAGCTAGCTATTTATAATGTTCATTGTGTAAATTCCGTTTGTATAATGTGCTTTACACACACAACATGAACTATACTCACGTTTATATTCGATTGCTAAAGCGATGCATTGTCTAGAGTTCAAAATACTAACTATGTGGATCAATTATGTCGAATAATAACATAGACATTCTCAAATTCAATAGAATCTAGATGTCTGATGGATGACCGTTCCTTACGCGAATTGCAAATATCATGATCCCATCCTAATATTTGGATACAATTTATATTTTAATCAACGTGTACATTAGTCTTTTACGTGTAGTTTTACTCTCCATCGGTGGTCTCTCACACATGCTCACACACTCTCTCCCGAGGTGTCTTTCTCGCAGACATGCTCTCGATATAACCCTCCCTCCCTCTTGTAACAATTTACGACTATTTACACTAACCCTTATCACAAGCACTCTTCCTCTCACAAGCATACACACACACAATCCCCAGCGACCCATTTCTATATACATAGACCTGCCTACGTGTCTCCTGTATGCACATTATCTTTAGGCTTGTCTCTCACGCATTGTCTCACACCTCTGTTCCTAATCGACGAGTATGATTATAGCAGAGCATTCTGTAGGATGCCCCTTAAAGTTAGGTTGGATGAATAGTAATATCAGAGATAAGGGGTTACCTTAGACCGAGGACCTAGGGTTACAAATCCTAGCCAGCTTTGTCAGTGGACACAAAGTCCTTCACGATTCTGCTATCTTTGTCTTGTACGACTAGTTATCCATGGTTCTCCCTAAATGCGTCACGGGCCGACCAATGTGGCGCAGGACGGAACCGAACTAAGGGCCTCACCTCGGCCCACCGGAACTCACGCGGTGACACACCCTCTGCCCCCAGGTCTCGTTATCTTCTCACACCCACACATACCAACACAGACACCACACAATTTTTTTTCTCCTCGTGCCTCGATCCCCTCCCCCCTTGCATATACACAGTCAAGGGAATCTCTCGCCATGACATCATATTCCTCTCTCTCTCTAGACCTCTCTCATTTGTCGTGCTATTTCTCCCACGCCCCCTCCCCCCGTCGGCCCCTCTATCCATGCCTCCCTCGAATACGTAATACACACACATACCTCTCTAGGCCCTGCCAAATAAATCAACTACACATTCACACATGTTACATCATGTACCCCATTGATCTAAAAATCCCTCTCTTCACGTTTATTTCATATACAACATTTCTTTTGAATAAAGTGTGGCCAAAAAATTATTTTTAAATTTCTACATATATACAACATTACAAAGTTATATGGAGGAGTATGAACGTTAATTTGCATTGCATGGTGCCACAATGATATTTATTCCGCACTGTGAATTTTTATATTTTTATACTATATATATAATTAGTCATAATAAAGAGAAACGAAGAGCATCTCTCTCTCCATCGCATACACCCCCTCTACGCCCCTTTCACGTACGCACACAAACTATCTCTAGGTCCTCTAAAAGCACGCCCCCAACACATTCTCTCACGATATATACAGTGACGATCATTGTATTTGAAGTGAAAGCACGATATGTACACTGTACTTCAGAATCCACTCATTGCAGTCACCATTTACGTTTTGTGGTTATTATACCGTCATGGGCTCACCATACAGCTCTATATTTGCTCAAGACACGACTAGTTGACCAGTTAAATGCTCCACGTGGCACCTCTAGTGTTGCATCACAGCATCTCACTACCATTGGGCCCACCTGCTGGCTTGTATATACTCTACACTCTTATAAAAACAGAGTTGGTGATGATGGTGTGCCTGCCATCTTGCAATATAGGTCGTCCGATTTATATCTGACAGATAGGAAGGAAACTATGGTAATTTTGCAGAAAGGTAACCACACACCTCTCCACATTTGCAAATAAGGCCTTCCCTCGTTCACCCTTTTTCTCTCACAAGATAAACTAGTCATACAAATGCATCTTGATGTTACGTGCAACGCGCGGGCATCTTGCTAGTAAGAATGAAAACAAACGACCAAAAAATATTGGATGGTGGTTCGAAGTCATGACGGAGGGCTCAGCGGACAAGGTGGCCTTGTATTGGTATGCTGAGCCGTCTATTTTAACACACATGAGCTGGTGTGGTGATCATACACACACACGCACGCATGTACGCGAACGGCATGCACGCAACACTCACACGAACACATGCAGCCACGCACGCACACAACACTCACACGTACACACGCAACCACACGCGCACGCAACCACACGCGCACGCAACACTCACATGCACACACGCACGCATGCAAGCACACACCACACGACCAACACACACTCTCACGCTCAAGTGCTCAACCTACAGGCCCTGACAGACACATACACAACCAGGTGGTTCCCCCGCACGGGTTGGTGTCTTGTCGCGCCTGTGTAAATTTGTGTTTATCTGACCTTTTTCCTATGCGAACTGACAGGTGGGACCCACAAGGAACATGGTCAATTTAACTAGTCAACATGGTGCCACGCAGACTATTTGGCCGGTCAACAGAGTGCAATCCGATGCTGAACGGTGAGCAAGTGACCGTATAATCACCGCAAAACGTATATAGTGACCGTAATGAGCGTATTCTGAAGTCCGGTGACTGTATTACGCCTTTCTCTCTGTAGGACCTCCAAAACTACATCTCTACACGCTCTCGCATGTTACATCTAACAACTATGCAATATAGCACTACTAGTACACTCTAACAAAATAAATCATATGTGTTTTTAGTTTTACTAGATATCATATTGTTACTTAATTATTCAGTTTGCATACATTAAAATTGCCATTGAAATGTCTGGCCAGTATCATCTACCGCGTGGGAAAAATCCCGCCATTTCCTGTTTAATCGGGTTTGTATTGATGGACCGTGCGAAACAGCAGAACTGTAGTACAATAGTGCTATACAGTACAAGTAACAGTTCACTGGGCCGCCGTGTCGTGTACTTCTCCGTCGTAAGAGTGGAGCGCTCACTTTCATAAATGTTATAGTCCCTTTCGCCGACATGTGGGACATCAAGCTACCGGGTCCACGTGCCATACTGAAATACAGTGCAGAGCAGCAGGGGTGAAGAACCCTAGTCATGGTGCCGGCGTAGTAATGAGCAATGAGGCGTCAAATCACAAAGCTGCACCTTCCCGTAGTTAAGTTGGAGGGTCGAAGTAATAATGCTAAAAAAAGAAGTTGGATGGACGAAGCAACCTCATTTCACTCGTTGCTGAATCCGCACGGCAAAATCATTGACACGTGTTGCTTCTGCCGTTGTTCTGCCTCATGTGGGACGCTGCTACATCTGGAGCTTGCGTTGGTTTTCCCCGAAGAGGAGATGATGATGCAGCACAGTAGCGTAAGTATTTCCCTCAGTTTTTGAGAACCAAGGTATCAATCCAGTAGGAGGCCATGCACAAGTCCCTCGTACCTGCACAAAATGATAGCTACTCGCAACAAACGCGATTAGGGGTAGTCAATCCCTTCACGGTCACTTACGAGAGTGATATCTGATAGAGATAATATTTTTGGTATTTTTTGTATATAGATGCAAAGTGAAAAGTTAAAAAGCAAAGTAAAAACAAAGCAAGTATAAAAGTGATGGAGATTCATATGATGAGAATAGACCCGGGGGGCATAGGTTTCACTAGTGGCTTCTCTCAAGAGCATATGTATTCTACAGTGGGTGAACAAATTACTGTTGAGCAATTGACAGAATTGAGCATAGTTATGAGTATATCTAGGTATGATCATGTATATAGGCATCACGTCCGTGACAAGTAGATCGAAATGATTTTGCATCTACTACTATTACTCCACTCATCGACCGCTATCCAAAGATGCATCTAGAGTATTAAGTTAAAAATAGAGTAACGCCTTAAGCAAGATGACATGATGTAGAGGAATAAATTCATGCAATATGATAAATACCCCTTCTGTTATCCTCGATGGAAACAATACAATACGTGCCTTGCAACCCCTTCTGTCACCGGGTAAGGACACCGCAAGATTGAACCCAAAGCCATGCACTTCTCCCATTGCAAGAACTACCAATCTAGTTGGCCAAACCAAACGGATAATTCGAAGAGACTTGCAAAGATAACTCAATCATACATAAAAGAATTCAGAGAAGATTCAAATATTATTCATAGATAAGCTGGATCATAAACCCACAATTCATCGGTCTCAACAAACACACCGCAAAAAGAAGATTACATCAAATAGATCTCCACGAGAGAGGGGGAGAACATTGTATTGAGATCCAAGAAGAGAGAAGAAGCCATCTAGCTACTAGCTATGGACTCGAAGGTCTGAAGTAAACTACTCACACTTCATCGGAGAGGCTCTGGTGTTGATGTAGAAGCCCTCCATGGTGGATGCCCCCTCCGGCAGAGCTCCGGAATAGGCCCCAAGATGGGATCTCGTGGATACAGGAAGTTGCGGCGGTGGAATTAGGTTTTTGGCTCCTGTTACGACCGCTTGGGAATGAGGTATATATAGGAGGAAGGAGTACGTCGGTGGAGCAACAGGGGGCCCACGAGGCAGGGGGCGCACCCTAGGGGGGAGGGCGTCCCCCACCCTCGTGACCGCCTCCGATGTTCCTTGATCACGTTCGGTGAGAAAAATCACGTTTCCGAAGGTTTCATTCCATTTTTACTCCGTTTGATATTATGTTTCTTTGAAATACTGAAAAAGGCAAAAAACAGCAATTCTGGGTTGGGCCTCCGGTTAATAAGTTAGTCCAAAAATAATATAAAAGTGGAAAATAAAGCCGATATAGTCCAAAACAATAGATAAAGTAGCATGGAGCAATCAAAAATTATAGATACGTTGGAGACGTATCAGGCATCCCCAAGCTTAATTCCTACTCGTCCTCGAGTGGGTAAATGATAAAAAGAGAATTTTTGATGTGGAGTGATACTTTGGCATAATTTTAATGTAAATCTTCTTAATCATGGTATGAATATTCAGATCCGAAAGATTCAAGACAAAAGTTCATATTGACATAAAAATAATAATACTTCAAGCATACTAACTAAGCAATTATGTCTTCTCAAAATAACATGGCCAAAGAAAGTTATCCCTACAAAATCATATAGTCTGGCTATGCTCCATCTTCCCCACACAAAGTATTTAAATCATGCACAACCCCGATGACAAACCAAGCAATTGTTTCATACTTTAACATTTTCAAAACATTATCAATCTTCACGCAATACATGAGAGTGAGCCATGGATATAGCACTATAGGGGGAATAGAATGGTGGTTGTGGAGAAAAAAAGAGGTAAGATAGTCTCACATCAACTAGGCGTATCAACGGGCTATGGAGATGTCCATCAATAGATATCAATGTGAGTGAGTAGGGATTGCCATGCAACGGATGCACTAGAGCTATAAGTATATGAAAGCTCAACAAAAGAAACTAAGTGGGTGTGCATCATTGGAATATACAAGCCAAGTTCTATAATGAAAAATTCCCACTAGTATATGAAAGTTACAAAATGAGAGACTCTCTATCATGAAGATCATGGTGCTACTTTGAAGCACAAGTGTGGTAAAAGGATAGTAACATTGTCCCTTCTCTCTTTTTCTCTCATTTTTTTTATTTGGGCCTTTTCTCTTCTTTTTTTATGGCCTCTTTTTTTATATATATATTTTTCGTCCGGAGTCTCATCCCGACTTGTGGGGGAATCATAGTCTCCATCATCCTTTCCTCACTTGGGACAATGCTCTAATAATGATGATCATCACACTTTTATTTTTCTTACAACTCAACAATTACAACTTGATACTTAGGACAAAATATGACTCTATATGAATGCCTCCGGTGGTGTACCGGGATATGCAATGAAACATGAGTGCCATATATGAAAGAATTATGAATGGTGGCTTTGCCACAAATACGATGTCAACTACATGATCATGTTAGCAATATGACAATGATGGAGCGTGTCATAATAAACAGAATGGTGGAAAGTTGCATGGCAATATATCTCGAAATGGCTATGGAAATGCCATGATAGGTAGGTATGGTGGCTGTTTTGAGGAAGGTATATGGTGGGTGTACGATACCGGCGAAAGGTGCGCGGTATTAGAGAGGCTAGCAATGGTGGAAGGATGGGAAGAAGTGCGTATAATCCATGGACTCAACATTAGTCATAAAGAACTCATATGCTTATTGCAAAAATCTATAAGTTATCAAAGCAAAGTATTATGCGCATGCTCCTAGGGGGGTAGATTGGTAGGAAAAGACCATCTCTCGTCCCCGACCGCCACTCATAAGGAAGACAATCAAGAATAAATCATGCTCGAGTTCATCACATAACGGTTCACCATAATGCATGCTACGGGAATCACAAACTTCAACACAAGTATTCTTTAAATTCACAACTACTCAACTAGCATGACTCTAATATCACCATCTTCATATCTCAAAACAATTACCAAGCATCAAACTTATCTTAGTATTCAATGCACTCAAAAGAAAGTTTCACATATCTTGAATACCAAGTATATTAACATTAAGCAAACTACCATGCTATTAACGACTCTCAAAATAATCTAAGTGAAGCATGAGAGATCAAGTTTCTTTAAAACAAATCCACCACCGTGCTCTAAAAGATCTAAGTGAAGCACTAGAGCAAAAATTATCACGCTCAAAAAGATGTAAGTGAAGCACTATGAGCAAAACTATCAAGCTCAAAAGATATAAGTGAAGCACATAGAGTATTCTATCAAATTCCAATTCATGTATGGCTCTCTCAAAAGGTGTGTACAGCAAGGATGATTGTGGTAAACTAACCAGCAAAGATGCAAATAATACAAGACGCTCCAAGCAAAACACATATCATGTGGTGAATAAAAATATAGCTCCAAGTAAATTACCGATGGAAGTGGACGAAAGAGGGGATGCCTTCCGGGACTTCCCCAATCTTTGACTTTTTGGTGTCCTTGGATTATCTTGGGGGTGCCATGGGCATCCCCAAGCTTAGGCTCTTGCCACTCCTTGTTCCATAATCCATTAAAAGAATTCACCCAAAACTTGAAAACTTCACAACACAAAACTCAATAGAAATCTCGTGAGCTCCGTTAGAGAAAGAAAACAAAAGACTAATTTAAGTTAATGTAATGAACTCATTCTTTATTTATATTGGTGTTAAACCTACTGTATTAAAACTTCTCTATGGATCATAAACTATTTTACTAGCCATAGATTCATCAAAATAAGCAAACAACACACGCAAAACAGAATCTGTCAAAAACAGAACAGTCTGTATTAATCTGTAACTAACGCAAACTTCTGGAACTCAAAACATTCTACCAAACTTAGACGACCTGGAAAATTTGTTTATTGATCAGAAGCAATTGGAATCAATATATCATCACGTTCTGGTGATTTTTAACAATTCGGGCACTGAGCGCAAAGTTTCTGGAAATTACTGCAAGATCAAATAACTATCATCCAAGAAGATCCAATAGGTTTAACTTGGCACAAACACTAATTAAAAGATAAAACCACATCTAAACAGAGGCTAGATGGATTATTTATTACTAAGCAGCAAGGAAAAATATTTGGTTGTCTCCCAACAAGCGCTTTTTCTTTAAAGCCTTTTTTAGCTAGGCATTAACATTTCAATGATGCTCACGTGAAAGACAAGAATTGAAGCATAAAGAGAGCATCATAAAACATGTGACAAACACACTTAAGTCTAACATACTTCCTGTGCATAGGCATCTTATAGGAAAATAAATTATCAAGGCAAGCAAAAACTAGCATATGCAAGGAAGCGGAAAGAAACAATAGCAATCTCAACATAACGAGAGGTAATTTAGCAACATGAAAATTTCTACAACCATATTTTCCTCTCTGATAATAATTACATGTAGGATCATAAGAAAATTCAACAATATAGCTATCACAAAACATATTCTCAACACGATCCACATGCATGCAAAGTTGACACTCTTCCAAAATAGTGGATTATCATTAACTAAAGTCATGATTTCTCCAAGCCCACTTTTATCAAAAATTTCATAAGATTGAATATTCTCCAAATATGTGGGATCTAAAGTTGACACTCTTCCAAATCCACTTTCAATATCATTGCAAACAATATTATCAATCTCATATTCATCATGGGGATTAAATAAATTTTCAAGATCATAAAAAAAATCACCCCAATCATGATCATTGCAACAAGTAGTAGACATAGCAAAAGTAGCATCCCCAAGCTTAGGGTTTTGCACCTTATTAGCACAATCAAAAGAATCTATAATAAAATCATTGCAATCATGCTTTTTATTCACAAATCTATCGTGAGTCACTTCACGGATTTCAGGCAAAACCTTATAAAGATAATCTAGTGCATCCAAATCACTAGGAATTGGTTCATCATAATTGGATCTCTTAAAAAGATTGGCAAGCGGATGAGGATCCATAGATATTAGCTTCTCTGTTTAGGAATAAATACTCAACTATTTCAACCAAGCGAGAAAACAAGCCAAGAAAGACATAAAGGCGAGCGGAAAAGAGGGGGCGAATAAAAGGGCAAGGGTGAAGTGGGGGAGAGGAAAACGAGAGGCAAATGGCAAATAATGTAATGCGAGAGATAGGGATTGTGATGGGTACTTGGTATGTTGACTTTTGCGTAGACTCCCAAGACAAGCGCCGTAAATCCTTCTTGCTACGTCTTGAGCTTGCGTTGGTTTTCCTCGAAGAGGAGAGGATGATGCAGCACAGTAGCATAAGTATTTCCCTAAGTTTTTGAGAACCAAGGTATCAATCCAGTAGGAGGCCACGCACAAGTCCCTCGTAACTGCACAAAACGATAGCTACTCGCAACCAACGTGATTAGGGGTTGTCAATCCCTTCATGGTCACTTACGAGAGTGAGATCTGATAGAGATAATATTTTTGGTATTTTTGGTATATAGATGCAAAGTGAAAAGTAAAAACAAAGCAAGTATAAAAGTGATGGAGATTGATATGATGAGAATAGACCCGGGGCCATAGGTTTCACTAGTGGCTTCTCTCAAGGGCATAAGTATTCTACGGTGGGTGAACAAATTACTGTTGAGCAATTGATGTAATTGAGCATAGTTATGAGTATATCTAGGTATGATCATGTATATAGGCATCACGTCCGTGACAAGTAGATCAAACGATTACGCATCTACTACTATTACTCCACTCATCGACTGCTATCCAGCATGCATCTAGAGTATTAACTTAAAAATAGAGTAACGCCTTAAGCATGATGACATGATGTAGAGGAATAAATTCATGCAATATGATAAATACCCCATCTTGTTTTCCGCGATGGCAACAATACAATACGTGCCTTGCAACCCCTTCTGTCACTGTGTAAGGACACCGCAAGATTGAACCCAAAGCCATGCACTTCTCGCATTGCAAGAACTACCAATCTAGTTGGCGAAACCAGACGGATAATTCGAATAGACTTGCAAAGATAACTCAATCATACTTAAAAGAATTCAGAGAAGATTCAAATATTATTCATAGATAAGCTGGATCATCAACCCACAATTCATCGGTCTCAACAAACACACCGCAAAAAGAAGATTACATCGAATAGATCTCCACGAGAGGGGAGAACATTGTATTGAGATCCAAAAGAGAGAAGAAGCCATCTAGCTACTAGCTATGGACCAAGGTCTGAAGTAAACTACTCACACTTCATCGGAGAGGCTATGGTGTTGATGTAGAAGCCCTCCATGGTGGATGCCCTCCTCGTGAGCTCCTAACAGGCCCCAAGATGGGATCTCGTGGATACAGGAAGTTGCGGAGGTGGAATTAGGTTTTGGCCCTGTTCGATCGCTTGGGGTGCACGAGGTATATATAGTAGGAAGGAGTACGTCGGTGGAGCAACAGGGGGCTCACAAGGCAGGGGGGCACGCCCTAGGGGGGGGGCGCACCCCCCACCCTCGTGACCGCCTCCGATGTTCCTTGGCATAGGGTCCAAGTCTCGTGGATCATGTTCGGTGAGAAAATCACGTTTCCGAAGGTTTCATTCCGTTTGGACTCCGTTTGATATTTTGTTTCTTCGAAATACTGAAAAAGGCAAAAAATAGCAATTAAAATTTGGGCCTTCGGTTAATAGGTTAGTCCCAAAAATAATATAAAAGTGGAAAATAAAGCCCATTATAGTCCAAAACAATAGATAAAGTAGCATGGAGCAATAAAAAATTATAGATACGTTGGAGACGTATCAGACGCGGATCGGCTTGATAAAGCACTAACACGTGGGACCGCATGTTAGCAAACCGCCACGCCAATGTCCTCTAAAAATAAGAAACCTCCCCCACCATCCGCGTGGCAAAATCACCTCCTTTTTCCTAATCTTGATTCTATAATTTTTTAGATCAATATAATTGAGATCTGTATAGATAGCACACAGGTGCAAAACCAAGTGGTATGGTTAAGGGCATCCACAATGTGTAGCCAAATGTGAGAATAGCTTTTGGCATCGATGGGAACCATTGTGGACGGTGCTGCCAAAGCCAAAAAGATGGAACCGAAGCTCCGTGATTGATCGATTGAAGGAATAGAAAAATGCAACGTCTCTCCTCTTTCTCCCGTGCTTGGACGCATGTAGAATATAGAGCACAAAGTCTACTCCCCTGTCCCTTCTATCACAAATCACAAAGCAGTGAGGCATCAAATCACAAAGCACGGACGAAACAACCATCATTTCACTCTTTGCTGACTCCGCTTCTCCATCTCTTCTTCGAGAAACCACCTCACTTCACTAAGCTGGACGGACGACGCTACTGTGTACTAGTAGTACTAGTACATTTACGTGTCCTTTGGTTCAACAAACTTCCTTGATGCAAATAAGGCGGTTGTCTCGGCTTGCAAGCAACACTTGCGAACGACTTACCGTGGTCTCCCTCAATGGTGTTCTCTGTCGAACGAACTTCGCAAAACCACAACATTCGAGATATCGTCGACGTCACCGCAATGGGGAAGGAAGTCAAATAGTTACTACCTCCATTTTTTTTGTACACAAGGCCAGTATATCAAAATTACAATTTACAAAAGGCCACTAACACTAATCGAGGCAAAATTGATGGGTTTTGCCTCATACTAGCAACCAAGGACATTAATATACCCTGGCATGCATGCGGAAGTGAGAAGGTTGGTTTGCATGGCGCTGCATTAATCAAGCGATAAGGAGTGAGATGGTTAGCTCTTTGGGCATTGGAGAAAAAATACGCATTAATTGACACGTCAAACGAGGATTTGTATCGATTAATCCCGTGAAGCAAAACCCCGCCTTTTTTAACACTAGTACTCCTAGTACGTACGTACTTGTATCCAGTTTGGGTCTAGGCCTTCCATTGCCATACTTCGCCACACATTTTTGCCAAGCTTGCCTAAAGTTTTCAAAATGAAAAGGAGGTACACTTGCGCACGGCTGTCGTGGTCGCAGCGCACCCTCACACAGTCTCTCCTACACGCCGCGGTCGCACCACACCCTCACACAATCGCTCCTGCACGCCGCAAACCCAACCAAGGGAACGCACCCTCACTGACACGTGCTACCGTATGTGAACAAACCAAACTCAGCCGTCCTACCACTAACACATAATTTTCGTTCATACATTATGTTTATCCAACCGCATGTTGGGAAGTATCCGTACGGCCCGTGCGGTGGTCTGTTGGGGAAGAAGAAGAGGTGAGGAAGAAGGATTAGGAGACGTAGGATATTCATCCAACCACCTGAAATGGTAGACTGACCGACATGATCAAAGTCAGGCGACTTGCATAACAAGATTTGTTTTTACACAGCAAAAGATCCCTAAAAACAACAACATAAAGAAAAACTATCACTTCTTGCGGAATGAGACGGCCTCGTTGTCTTTGGCTGCCGGCGCGAACCAGCCGTAGCTGCCGACGTGTGTCTCCGCACCGTGGTTGTCCTCGGCCTCCAGCTTCTCGTTCATGTGAAGCGTGCGGGCGCTCTGCACGGACGAGAGCACCGCCTAGTTCAAGTCCAGTACGTCCGGTTCCGCCTGCAGGAGGGCCTCGATGGCAGCGGCATGCGCACACTCCATGTCGAGTTGAGCCTCCGCCGCCTAGTTCAAGTCCAGGTCGTCCTATTCTGCCTGCAGGAGGGCCTCGATGGCAGCGGCATCCACACGCTCCACGTCGAGTTGAGCCTCCGCCGCCCGGTTCAAGTCTAGGACGTCCGGTTCCACTTGCAGGAGGGCCTCGATGGCAGCGGCATCCGCGCGCTCCGTGTCAAGTTGAGCCTCCGCCGCCCGGTTCACATCCACGACATCCGGTTCCGCCTGTAGGAGAGCCTCGATGGCAGCGGCATACTTGCCCTCCATGTCGAGTTGAGCCTCTGCCTCCCGGTCCTCCTTTAGTATCGCCAGGTTGAACTGCTGGTCCGCCTGCACCACGGGGGACCCGGACATCGGCACGAAGTCGATGTCCATCATCTCATACCCATCGGGGGCCTTCTGCGCTGCGACCTCCGCCATGAACATTGGTCAGCTTCCTCCTCCTCGTAGCTTGGCTCCAAAGAATTCGGGGACTGGACCGCCGCAAAGCGAGCTTGGGAACGGAGGTCCGTGACGCCGACCGCCACCGCGATTCCTACGCGGTGCTCCGGCGTCAACATCTTGTAGTACGTGATCTTGCGGCGCAACATGGCTTTCCGGCAAACTAGGGGACGCTTGATGAGGGCTAGGGGATCGAAAGGTGGGGGAATGAGCTGGAGAGGAGGTGTGGTTTTTGTGTAGTGGCTGGCGTAGGCTGAGCAGCGAAGGTTCTGGTGTGAATAGTGGTTCCAGTGAAGACCGGTCAATCGGTTTTCACTGTACATCGCTCTTGTCGCGTTCGTGTTGCACCCCGACACGCTGGACCCTCCACGTCGCTCACCGAATGGAACGCGCTTCGTCTTGCGTTTTCGCTCGCTTGTGGGACCGCAGTTGAGAGCAAACCGACGTCCCTCCCCTCCCCCGCCCGTGTCATTTATACTACCACTCCCTCTGTTTTATGCGGAGTAAATAAAAACAGAGGGAGTATACTAGAGATGAGGATCCCCTGACGTGGCCGAACCCATTAAGTAACTGACATGCGGGGCCTAGCAAGCATGGGGTCCACCAGTAAGTGATCGAAAGGGAGGGTAAGGCAGGGATACCTACGTCAGAGGATCCACTTCCACTACTAGTCGGCCTAATGCGTTTTTCGAGGCTAACTTTGACCAAATGTTAGAGTAATAATATATGACACGCAACTTACACAAAGCATACGGTCAAATTCGTATGTGAAAGGAGCTTCCAATGATATAATTTTCACATTATACATCTCATGTACTATTAATCTTGTCAATAGTCAAAGGCGGTTTTGAAAAACGTATTAGGGCATGGTTAATAATATAGCCAGCCGATGGCTATAAGGAACTGCCATGTCATCTATAGCCATCATCCATATGTACTCATACAATAGCGTGGGCTATAAGGTTGGCTATTTCCCGCAAAAAAAATATAAGGTTGGCTATTGTATTTGTACTTTTTCCATCTCCTCTCTATCTCTTTCTTCATATTTATTGTATTTACCTAGGAGTGCGTATATAGCTAGGCTCCTGCATGAGAGCTCACTCCCCTTACTTTTTCACATCTCTCTCCTCCACATAGGCAAAAGTGCCATGTAAGAGGGCTATAAGCCCACTATTGTACTTGCTCTTAGGTCCTAGATAAATGGAAGGAGGGAGTACTATGAGCACTGCATACTCTACTATAGATGTTGTCAGTACTCCACTAGTACTATTGGACAGGGAGCTTAAAAAAGTTACTATTGAACTGGTTGTACGTGGCGAAATCCTAGTCGGAAGAGCATGCGCGAGAACAAGCACATTCACGTGGTTGAAAACAAATTGGAAACCATGTATGTTTGAATACAAATCTAGGAGTATGTACGAATCTAACAATATTGATTGGGCGTTGTTGAATGTTGATAGTTTTTTTCTGTAAGTTTGATCAAAGTAGAGATACTTTGACTACACATAAAACTTATATGTAAACTAGAAATGATCGGAGGGAGTATATTGTACGTTCAAAAGCGAAACAAACATTCAATCACCGGTTCAAAATTTTGAATCCACCTTAGGTATCACACATGCACCCACTCGTTCTCTCTCGATTTCATCTCGGGGTCCGGAGATCGATTGAAAGAGGACTAGGGTGGGTACAATACGTTCGTTTCGCTTATGAACGCATACAATATACTCCCTCTCGATCCCCACAGCACTTCGCTGGGTCATTTATATCATAGAAACAAACCAAACCTTTATCTCCTTGCACGACACGCAATTGAACTCTCAACATCAATCGATCTCGTCAAGATGTGTCGGGGCACGAATGGGATGTCAAAACTAAGACAGGAAGCGACACGCAGTGCAGGCAAAGTGAAACTTTAAACGAACCGTTTGTTTGTATGCATTGGAAATACAAGCATGGTCTAGGCCCACATGCGAATGATACTCGGCAGAATGTTAAAATGAGGCATGCGGGAGGATGGACTCGACCGGAGGACGGCGTGATCGATGGAGGAGAGGGTTGGAGAGGAATGAGAAATAAGCAATGCCACATGATTATACTTGAACGGCTCAAATAAACAACTAGTTGTCTCATTTTCCCTTTCGTCTTGGTCACGGAGTAAGATACTCCCTCAGTTTTTATTTACTCTGCTTATTAGGTTTGACTGAAGT
The DNA here is from genome assembly GCA_021605145.1 of Aegilops bicornis. NCBI lineage: Eukaryota > Viridiplantae > Streptophyta > Magnoliopsida > Poales > Poaceae > Aegilops > Aegilops bicornis. The sequence goes on from CM038675.1 coordinate 502,134,102, forward strand.
CAAACTTCACAAAATTTGTCCAAATTTATAGAAAACTAGCAAGATGCCCGTGTGTTGCACAGAACATCAAGATCTTGTGGGAGAAAAGGATGAACGAGGGAAGGCCTTATCTGCAAATGTGGAGAGGAGCGCGGGTAAATTGTCCTAGTTTCCTTCCTATCCGTTAGATATAGATTGGACGACCTATATTGCAGGATGGCATGCACACCATCATCATCAACTCTGCTTTTTATCTACACTAGCAAGATGCCGGTGGATTGCACGGAACATCAAGATGCATTTGTATGAGTAGTTTATCTTGTGGGAGAAAAGGATGAATGATGGAATGCCTTATTTGCAAACATGGAGAGGGGTGTGGGTATCTTTTTGCAAAATTTCCATAGTTTCCTTCCTATCCGTCAGATATAAATCTGACGGACTCTTAATAAAAATAGAGCTGGTGATGATGGTGTGCCTGCCATCTTGCAATATAGGCTCATCCGATTTATATCTGACGGATAGGAAAGAAACTATGGCAATTTTGCAAAAAGGTACCGACACACCTCTCCACATTTGCAAATAAGGCCTTCCCTCGTTCATCCTTTTCTCTCACAAGATAAACTAGTCATACAAATGCATCTTGATGTTACGTGCAACACACGAGCATCTTGCTAGTAACTGTATAAATATGAACATTTATAATAGAATATCTATATGATGTGAAAGTATATCCAATAATGAATCTAATGGTATTGATTTGTTATTGTATATGTTATTATTTCTGTCTATAAACTTTGTCAAAGTTTACAAAGTTTGACTTTGAGCAAAGCTAAAATGCGGACTAAATAAAAACAGAGGGAGTACGCAGGGACTAGTATAGTTACTACTGTCGGAACATCGTAAGTTGGACCCCTAAATGCGGGCACGGACCGGGCGCACCTCAATTATTCTTTCAAACAGTCGGACACCTACATTTAGGACACCATACTTAATCAAGTGTTATGATTCACTACTTGAAAAGGAAAAGGGTGGTACCATACCTAAAACCACCACACTTGGGGCTATGGTAACAACTTGGTACTATAACACATTTGAACCAGGGCACAAAAACCACCTATTCTGCGCCTAATGCGCAACGCAGAGCACTGGCGCTCGAATATGGCCGGGAAAACAGGGAAACCGACATGTGGGGCACACCTGTCAGGACAACGTGGCACAGACTAGTACAATGGAGGAGTTGGCCCACGGCCTCCTCGCCACCGGCAACCATTCATGTCGGTCGTGGAGGCCAGCAACGTGTCGCAGCTCCAGCACCGCCTCTGGACACGGCGACCACGGTGAGCGACACGCTCATCATCACTGGACATGGTCGGTTTGAGTGTGTCGAGGGTGCCGTTAGCGCTGTGGCATGACCATCTCAATACCCGGCTCGTCGAGGACGCACGGGGCGCCAAAGTGCGTGCGCACCGCGACGCGTCCGCGGAGTGGTGTAGCGCGGCCAACTGCATCCCCAGGACCTGAGACCATGCCGGTTCGTCTTGCTTTTTCAATGACATGTGGGGTCGCATGTGAGCAAAGGGCATCTCCAACGTTGCCACGACCGCAGCTGACTACCCTCGCACACCAAAAACCCTCGCCTCTTGCACCGTCGCACGGTGCGTTCCCAGTCGGCGCCAGCTGGCCGCATGCATGCCGTCTCTCCGTATGCCGTCGCTAAGAGGCTCGGTTCCCGAGGAACCAACTCCGATGACTTAATGAAGCACCCGGACGCTTGGCCTCACCGGAATGCGCTACTTAAAGCGGAAATGCCCATCTAACCTCCGCACCATAGCGCATCGTCCTGCTACCTGGCACCACATCCGCCATGACCACGAGCGCGAACGCTTTGCGGGAGAGCTTCTCTTCGGGGATGAAGCTCGAGGTCGCCGCGCTCGCTCAATTCGCCGCTCGCGACGCAATAACAGCGTAGCTGGACGCGGATGCGACCGCACAAGCGGTGGCCACGCTGGCGGCCGACGACGGGAGCACCGTCAACCATGTGTCCTACTTGCCACCGTCCAACGTCCAGCACTGCCGAGGTCGGGGACTCCTCCGAGGATGAGTAGGGCATGGTGTGCCAACTGGCCGGTCCATCTCCCATGTTCTACTCTTCCTTGCCGGAGACCACACCTTCACTTCACGGGTCTTGAACCCCGCCCCCATACATGGAGATCACAGATGGAGGACGTCGGTCGCCACCGTAGAATAGGTTTAGGGTCGGGTTTCTTTTATTTTTCTGTCCTATAAAAGTTCGAAATGTAATGAAAATTTGTCGTGATTGCATTAATCTCGGCCGATGTATATGAACTTTCACAATAATATAGTATATTGTGGGAGTACTAGCAAGATGCCCGTGCGTTGCACGGAACATCAAGATCTTGTGGGAGAAAAGGATGAACGAGGGAAGGCCTTACTGCAAATGTGGAGAGGAGTGCGGGTAAATTTTCATAGTTCCCTTCCTATCCGTTAGATATAGATCGGAAGACCTATATTGCAGGATGGCAGGCACACCATGATCACCAACTCTGCTTTTTATTGAACCGAGACAAAGCTAACATGCGAAGTAAATAAACACATAGGATCTACATACACGATTTATCTTAGGCACACCAATAGTACGTCCACTACACATTCACTCATTTCACATCTTTCTACATCTACGACAAGCTACGAAAGGGTTAACGTAAATTGCCTCTCTCTCTCTCCTCCCTGATTTTCATGGTGGTGGGCCCTTCCCTCCCCCCAATCTACAATCAACAGCTCACACGTTTCACATTACGTTAGTTACGTAACTGGGATTACATAGGTGTAGCATTACTCGTCCTAAAAAACCCAACTAAGCCAACCTCCCAGCATATCGTGCGGGAAAAGACCCAACCTCGCCGTTTTAGTCGGGATTACCGGATTACTAGTAGTAGTATCGATGGATCACGCGAAGCACCAAGTTTTTTTTGAAGGGCGAAGCACCTAGTTTAAAAGAAAAAAGGCGATACACTCACAGCACCCCTGTCGCGGTCGCATTGCACCCCACACACGTTCGGTCCTGCACACGGCTCACTCAAACGGAACGCGCTTTGGCTTGCCTCTTCACTGACACGTGGGATTGCACCTGGAGAAACGACCATGCGCCAAACTCCCCCCGGACACCGCACAAACCCCCCCCCCCCTAAAAAAATTCCCCCCAAATCCCAAATTCAACCGCCTTCGGCCAACTAGCCAATAATATTCCCCAAACCCCCTCACCCCGCACCCCTCCACTCCATTCGCTCCATCAAAGCCGCCCCCCTACCGCTCCGATACGTCGGCGCCGCGGATCGTCGAGGGGACGCACGATGATCCTCTCGCTCCCAAACTACACTCTCGTAGACTGCCGTCCTCTAGCCGTGCCGCCACCACTGGCGACGTTCTTGTGGAGGCGCACGGCGGTCAGCGCCGCCACCGCTGGTGATGTTCGTGTGGAGATGCACGGCGGTCAGCTTCTCCCACGGTACGCGCATTGTAGACTGAGGCCCCGTGCATGCCGGTGTAGCACTGAATGTTAGCTAATAGACGCTGTTAATCTCACTATTAGCTAATAGACGCTGTTAAGAAGCTTCATTGCCCTGTTCTGCACTCAATCTGCTTAGCTGAGATGGCATGCCAAGCCCCATCAGTTGCTAAAATATCCTGCCATATATTTATTGTGACGTAGATTGCCATGGTCTAGTAGTCAATCTGTTAGATGAAATAGCTCTACACCGTTTTATACTCGATCTTTGTTGCTGCGATGGCCTTTGATAGTTCGATGACTGGGTGCTCTGCCTCATTGACTGCTGAAACAGCCTGCCATAATTTAGCACTCAAATCTGTTTGTTGAATTAGCTTTAGATATATTTCGTTACTTAGATCTTCTCGTCCAAATATCTTGCCATAGCTTTAGACATCGACCTAGGTATTTTTTCTGGACTTCATAAAAAACCATATATGTTTTTCCTTTAGTATCTAGTAGAAGATCTAATTTGCATGTCTAACAAATGGACATGACTTGGATAACTTCTGCTCGAAGATTCTCTGCTGCATATGTTGAGGGGGTTGAAAACTTCATGATCTTTATCAGAGCTGAGTACGGTGGTCCGAAATCAGATGTGCTCTGCCCGTGTAGCAGTTTTATGAATTCAGTTTCAAGAACCTAGTCAACTGTGCAAAATCATCTACACTTGTATGGGATGTCAGTCACATATACTAGGTGGGTTCATCATGGTGAAGCTGTGAACGTCAATGTTACTGACTACATGGAAGTAGCAGATCACCATCTTGATCTGCCTGATGCTCAGGTGGAAGAGGAGGAGGAGGTGGTGGTGGCGGAGCCAGTGAGTTTGACCAACATTGAAACAATGCTACGAAATGCTCGTGCATTTCGTGAACTTTCACCTGCAGAAGATTAACGATGGGCCCGCATGTTGGAACAATGCAACGTGGTTATCACCCCAGGAAATAAGCTGTCAGTATTCTCAACTATGGTCGCCTTTCTTCAGGTGAAGACATCTGAGCGGATGACCAACAAATCATTCAATGCGATGTTGGCTGCTTTCCGCAAATCTTTCCCAGATGTGTCTGAGCTGCCACACACCTACAGTAAAATGAAAAATTTCCTTCATGCAGTTGGAATTGGATATGATATGATCCATGTTTGTAAGAATAATTGTGTTATGTTCCGTAAGGATTATGCCAACTTAAGTGAATGCCCGAAATGCAAATCATCAAGATGGAAAGATGGCGATGCTGTGAAGAGGATACCTCATAATGTTCTGAGGCATTTTCCAATTATACCAAGATTGCAGAGGTTGTTTCATGATGCTGAAACAAGAGAGGATGTACTGTGGCATTCTAGGAACCAGGAGTACAGAGATCAGAATGTAATGAGCCGTCCATATCATGGTAGTGAGTGGAAAAGCTTCAATCAGAAACACGAAAGGTTTGCTGCTAACCCGAGAAACATTAGACTTGGCTTAGCTTCAGATGGATTTAAACCATTTGGCCACCAGAGCGTCAATATAGCATGTGGCCAGTGCTTGTTATCCCTAACAACATGCCTCCTAATGTCTGCACCAAAGAATCAAACTACATGATGTCCTTGCTCATCCCAGATCCAAAAAGTCCTGGAAAGGATTTTGATTTATTCATGGAGCCTCTTGTGGAGGAACTTCAACAGCTATGGAGGGGTGTTCTCACTCGAGACCTATATAGCAGCCCACCGGCTGATTTCTTTCTACGTCTTTGTTATAATTTGGTGCATCCTTGATTATCCGCTTTGGGCGTATGTCGTATTAACGGCACATGGTTACAATGCATGTGTTCACTGTGATAGGAATCCGCTGTCATACGCAATACTTAGCAAGATCTGTTACATTGGACACCGCTGTTTCCTTGCCAACGACAAGCCGCATCCTACAAAATACCGAAGACATGTGTTCAATGCAAAGCATGAAAACCGTGATACGCCAAAGAGGCTCAGCGCCGATGAGTTGCAAGTGGAATTAGAGAAGGTCATGCATATTACACCAGGAAACCATCCTGGTAATGGTAGCGGGAAAAGGAGGTGTGGCAGGGCAGAAGAGAGATTTTTTTTTACCCGCAGGTCCACTTTGTGGGACTTGGAGTATTGGAAAGATTTGGATCTGCGGCATAATCTTGATGTGATGCACATCGAGAAAAATATATGTGACAACATTATCAGCACACTTCTTAATATTGAAGGCAAGATGAAAGATAACGTAAAATCTAGGATTGATTTGACACACCTGGGTATCAGACAAGATTTGCAGGTGCAAGATGAAGGTAAACCATGGGATATGGCACCAGCTGTGTACGTCTTGGAGAAGGTAAAAAGAAAAGAATTCTGCGAGGTCCTGTCACGTGTGAGATTCCCACATGGATTTGCTTCCAACCCTGAAAGGAGAGTCAGTCAAATGAAACCAAGGTACAAGGGTTGAAAACTCATGACTGCCACGTCCTACTTCAAAGGGTTTTACCTGTTATGCTTGGAGGATTGGGCCGCCCTTACTTATACAGAGCAGTTGCAGAGTTGGGACAATTCTTCAGGGAACTCTGTAGTAGAAATATCAGGGTAGATGCTTTCGAGCGTCTTAGAGACAAGATACCAACTATCCTATGTGGCCTTGAGAAGATATATCCTCCAGCCTTCTTTGATGTGATGGTGCATTTGGCTATTCATCTACCTGATGAGGCACTACTTAGAGGTCCCGTACAGTATGGCTGGATGTACCCTGTTTCAAGGATCATCGGTGTGTGGTTCTATTGTGTTGTCGTTGGTATAACCTGTTTTCCAGGATCGCAAAACCCAAAGATGATGATTATTTCAAACCCATCAATGTCAAGGCGGCGTACCAGACCAACGAGCCTTTTATTTTGGCAAATCAAGCAACATAGATATTTTTGTTGAAAGACACATTTGCACGTAGCGATGACCGGAGAGTATTGCAAAGGTTTGAGCAGAGGAATTCGTTTAATGAAGTTGCACAACAAGATGTTGCTTACACTGCTCCTGATGTACAAGATTCCACGGATGTTCCTAATATCTTTGAGAACCATCACGTTAATGACGCTGGCGAAAAGATTGCCTGTCGTGCTGTGGACATACAAGAGATGATCAAGAAGAAGCCAATGTTCGAGGACATTGAGGATGAAGAAGAAGATGACACTGTGGGGAATTACGATTCGGACTGATACACATGGCGAAGATGGTGAGGCTGCTGCTGCGGATGATGATTAGATTGCTTTTGTCGTATTTTCCTCTCAGAAGATGTTTTTTAATCTATTATGTGAAATTGTGTTTGCTATGACAACTGCAACCTGATGAACGTGTTGTTTAGTATTTTGCTGTGATAACATCACTTGTTATGTATGTTGATTTGTGTTTGGTGATTGTATGACGACTAAAACATGATGACATTGTTGTTTAGTTGTACTCATATTTGGCTGTGAAACTTGAATTTGATGACATAGTTTGCAGTTGGACTGCAATTTGCTCGACGTCTTCGAATGGGAACAAAGCTGACCCGAAAGGGCCTCTGCTAATTTATTTATTTATTAAAAAAAGGGCCTCTGGTATTTATTTATTTATGAGCAAAAGGGAATACCCCCTGATTTTTGTTAATAGAAATCATTAGATGTTCACAACTGTCGGATGTGGGGTTCCGGCAAACCCTTAAGGTTCAAACTCTTGGATGCGCGTGAAGTCTTTCCCTCCTACCGATCTACGCCGTAGCTCCCTAAGATCTCGCGGACGAACTCGACGAACTCGCAATGCAGAAAGACACGAGATTTATACTGGTTCGGGCCACCATTGTGGTGTAATACCCTACTCCAGTGTGGTGGTGGTGGATTGCCTCTTGGGCTGATGAAGAACAGTACAAGGGGAAGAACAGACTCCTGAGGTCGAGGTGTTCTTGTGCTTGGTGAACTTAGCGGGTGAGAGCTGGGTGAACTGCTCGATCCCCTCTACTGTGGTGGCTAGCTCTACTTATATAGGCCCTGGTCCTCTCCCCAAATATTGAGCGGGAAGGGAGCCAACAACGCCAGGCAAATTTGAAGGTGGACAGCTAGTACAAGCAATCCTGACAAAAGCGGTCTTCGCCTGAAAAAGGCTCTAGTGGTGATGCTGTCTTGGGCTCCACGATGACCTCCGTCTTGCCGTCCTCCTGGTCTTGGTCTCTTTGCACCGATAAGGCAACCTTTGCCTGATACCTCGGTACTCCTTGCCTGCACTGGCCTCCTTAGCACCAAAGAGGAAACAAGGACGCTGCACGCACTGGCGCCCGCCTGGCGCCGATCGTCATGGCTCACGTCATGAGAGCCTCGTGAGGTGTGCCCCGCCTTGATATCTCTACTCCTCGTGAGCCTGCCTGACTAGGCCACTCCTGAGGAGGTCTTGCATCGTCCACCTCGCGAAGCTTGGCCCCTCGCAAGTGTCTTGAATGCCTTGATGATGAAGATGGCCCGTACAGCCCGCTGGCCTGGCCACGCCGTGGGCCACAGGCAGGCAAGTCTGGGGACCCCCGTTCCCAGAATGCCAACAATAGCCCCCGGGCCCAAGGCGTGCTCGGGCTTGGCTTCGCGGCGAAGCCAAGGGTCAAGTACGGAGCGCCACGGGCCCCAAAAGCATGCGGCCTCGGTTGACGCGTGGCCGTTGATTGGACGTGGGCGTCTCCGCTTCCCCATGCTGCCTCGGCAACTGCTCGTCTTGACAAGTCCCTGCGACATGCAAGGAAAACCATCATTACCTGCGATTGTGGGAGGCGCCGGTTGGCCTTCTTCCGCCAATAATGGGGAGGGGGCGGAACCCCCGTCGCCCATCCCTCCCTTGCTCGCTTGCTTCTGAAGGAAATATGCCCTAGAGGCAATAATAAAGTTATTATTTATTTCCTTATATCATGATAAATGTTTATTATTCATGCTAGAATTGTATTAACCGGAAACATAATACATGTGTGAATATATAGACAAACAATATGTCACTAGTATGCCTCTACTTGACTAGCTTGTTAATCAAAGATGGTTATGTTTCCTAACCATGAACAAGGAGTTGTTATTTGATTAACAAGGTCACATCATTAGTAGAATGATCTGATTGACATGACCCATTCCGTTAGCTTAACACTTGATCGCTTAGTATGTTAATGCTTTCTTCATGACCCATACATGTTCCTGTAACTATGAGATTATGCAACTCCGTTTACCGGAGGAACACTTTGGTGCTACCAAACGTCACAACGAATCGGGTGATTATAAAGGAGCACTACAGGTGTCTCCAAAGGTACTTGTTGGGTTGGCGTATTTCGAGATTAGGTTTTGTCACTCCGATTGTCGGAGAGGTATCTCCGTGCCTTCTCGGTAATGCACATCACTTAAGCCTTGCAAGCATTACAACTAATGAGTTAGTTGTGAGATGATGTATTACTTAAACGAGTAAAGAGACTTACCGCAACTAGATTGAACTAGGTATTGGATACCGACGATCGAATCTCGGGTAAGTAACATACCGATGACAAAGGGAACAACGTATGTCGTTATGCGGTTTGACCGATAAAGATCTTCAGAGAATATGTAGGAACCAATATGGGCATCCAGGTTCCGCTATTGGTTATTGACCGAGAATGGTTCTAGGTCATGTCTACATAGTTCTCGAACCCGTAGGGTCCGCACGCTTAACGCTTCGATGACAGTTCATAATGAGTTTATAAGTATTGATGCACGAAGGTTGTTCGAGTCCCGGATGTGATCACGGACATGACGAGGAGTCTCGAAATGGTCGAGACATAAAGATTGATATATTGGAAGCCTATGTTTGGACTTGAATGGTTCCGAGTGAAAACAGGATGTTACCGAACACCGGGGTTACGGAACCCCTGGGGTATATGGGCCCTCATGGGCCTTGAGGAAGAAGGAGAAGGGCCGGCCAGGTGGGCTGCGCGCCCCCTCCCCTTCCAGTCCGAATAGGACAAGGAGAGGGGCGGCGCCTTCCCCTTTTCCTCCCCCAATCCTACTCCAACTAGGAGAAGGGGGAGTCCTACTCCAGTGGGAGTAGGACTCCTCCTTGCGCGCCTCCTATAGGGCCGGCCACCTCCCCCTTGTCTCCTTTATATAAGGGGGCAGGGGGCACCCCAAGACACACAAGTTTATCTACGGATCTATCCTTAGACGTGTGCGGTGCCCCCTTCCACCATATTCCACTTCGTCATATCATCAGAGAGCTTAGGCGAAGCCCCGCGCCGGAGAAGTCATATCGTCATGAGCTTAGGCGAAGCCCTGCGCCGGTGGAGCATCATCATCGCTACCACGCCGTCGTCGACGGAACTCATCCCCGACACTTTGCTGGATCGGAGTCCGGGATCGTCATCGAGCTGAACGTGTGCGAGAACTCGGAGGTGCCGTGACGTTCGGTGCTTGGATCGGTCGGATCGTGAAGACGTCGACTACATCAACCGCGTTGTTATAACGCTCGCTTTCGGTCTCACGAGGGTACGTGGACGGACACTCTCCCTCTCGTTGCTATGCCATCACCATGGTCTTGGCGTGATCGTAGGGAAAATTTTGAAATTACTGCGTTCCCCAACGGTGGCATCCGAGCCTGGTTTTATGCGTAGATGTCATATGCACGAGTAGAACACAAGTGAGTTGTGGACGATACAAGTCATACCGCCTACCAGCATGTCATACTTTGGTTCAGCGGTATTGTTGGACGAGACGATCCGGACCAACCTTACGCCAGACGCCACGCGAGACCGGTTCCCTCGACGTGCTTTGCACATAGATGGCTTGCGGAAGACTGTCTCTCCAACTTTAGTTGAACCGAGTGCGGCTACGCCCGGTCCTTGAGAAGGTTAAGCGGAGTCTATTTGACAAACTATCGTTGTGGTTTTGATGCGTAGGTAAGAACGGTTCTTGCTCAGCCCGTAGCAGCCACGTAAAACTTGCAACAACAAAGTAGAGGACGTCTAACTTGTTTTTGCAGGGCATGTTGTGATGTGATATGGTCAAGACGTGATGCTATATTGTATGAGATGATCATGTTTTGTAACCGAAGTTATCGGCAATGGCAGGAGCCATATGGTTGTCGCTTATTGTATGCAATGCAATCGCGATGTAATGCTTTACTTTATTACTAAGCGGTAGTGATAGTCGTGGAAGCATAAGATTGGCGAGACGACAACGATGCTACGATGGAGATCAAGGTGTCGCTACCGGTGACGATGGTGATCATGACGGTGCTTGGCGATGGAGATCACAAGCACAAGATGATGATGACCATATCATATCACTTATATTGATTGCATGTGATGTTTATCCTTTATGCATCTTATCTTGCTTTGATTGACGGTAGCATTATAAGATGATCTCTCACTAAAAATTATCAAGAAGTGTTCTCCACGAGTATGCACCGCTATGCGAAAGTTCTTCGTGGCCGAGACACCACGTGATGATCGGGTGTGATAGGCTCTACGCTCAAATACAACGGGTGCAAAACAGTTGCGCACGCTGAATACTCGAGTTAAACTTGACGATCCTAGCATATAACAGATATGGCCTCGGAACACGGAGACCGAAAGGTCGAACGTGAATCATATAGTAGATATGATCAACATAGTGATGTTCACCATTGAAACTACTCCATCTCACGTGATGATCGGACATGGTTTAGTTGATTTGGATCACGTGATCACTTAGATGACTAGAGAGATGTCTGTCTAAGTGGGAGGTTTTTAATATGATTAATCAAACTTAAATTTATCATGAACTTAGTACCTGATAGTATTTTGCTTGTCTATGTTTGATGTAGATAGATGGCTCGTGCTGTTGTTCCGTTGAATTAATGCGTTCCTTGAGAAAGCAAAGTTGAAAGCTGATGGTAGCAATTACACGGACTGGGTCCGTAACTTGAGGATTATCCTCATTGCTGCACAGAAAAATTACGTCCTGGAAGCACCGCTAGGTGACAGGCCTGCTGCAGATGCTGAGCCAGAAGTTATGAACGTCTGCAAAGCGTAGCTGATGACTACTCTATAGTTCAAAGGTGCCATGCTTTACGGCTTAGAACCGGGTCTTCAACGACGTTTTGAACGTCATGGAGCATATGAGATGTTCCAGGAGTTGAAGTTAATATTTCAAGCAAATGCCCGGATTGAGAGATATGAAGTCTCCAACAAGTTCTATAGCTGCAAGATGGAGGAGAATAGTTCTGTCAGTGAGCACATACTCAGAATGTCTGGGTATAACAATCACTTAATTCAGCTGGGAGTTAATCTTCCGGATGATAGTGTCATTGATAGAATTCTCCAATCATCGCCACCAAGCTACAAGAGCTTCGTGATGAACTATAATATGCAAGGGATGACTAAGACAATTCCTCGAGCTCTTCGCGATGGCCGAAAGTCATGGAGGTAGAAATCAAGAAAGAGCATCAAGTGTTGATGGTCAGCAAGACCACTAGTTTCAAGAAAAGGGCAAAGGGAAGAAGAAGGAAACTTCAAAAAGAACAGCAAGAAAGTTGCTGATCAAGAGAAGAAACCCAAGTCCGGACCTAAGCCCTAAATCGAGTGTTTTACTGCAAGCGCACCGGACAATCGGAAGCGGAACTGCCCCAAGTATTTGGCGGATAAAAGGATGGCAAGGTGAACAAAGGTATATGTGATATACATGTTATTGATGTGTACCTTACTAATACCGCAGTAGTACACAGGTATTTGATAACGGTTACATTGCTAATATTTGCAACTCAAACAGGAACTACGGATTAAGCGAAGATTGGCTAAGGACGAGGTGACGATGCGCGTTGGAAATGGTTCCAAAGTCGATGTGATCGCAATCGGCACGCTACCTCTACATCTACCTTCGGGATTAGTTTTAGACCTAAATAATTGTTATTTGGTGCCGCGTTGAGCATGAACATTATATCTGGATCTTGTTTATTGCGAGACGGTTATTCATTTAAATCAGAGAATAATGGTTGTTCTATTTATATGAGTAATATCTTTTATGGTCATGCACCCTTGAAGAATGGTCTATTCTTGTTGAATCTCGACAAGAGTGATACACATATTCATAATGTTGAAGCCAAAAGATGCAGAGTTGATAATGATAGTGCAACTTATTTGTGGTAATCGCCGTTTAGGTCATATCGGTGTAAAACGCATGAAGAAACTCCATACCGATGGGCTTCGGAATCACTTGATTATGAATCACTTGGTACTTGCGAACCATGCCTCATGGGCAAGATGACAAAACGCCGTTCTCCGAACTATGGAGCGTGCAACCGATTTGTTGGAAATCATACATACCGATGTTTGTGGTCCAATGAATGTTGAGGCACGCGCGGTATCGCTATTTTCTCACCTTCACAGATGATTTGAGCAGATATGGGTATATCTACTTAATGAAACACAAATCTGAAACATTTGAAAAGTTCAAAGAATTTCAGAGTGAAGTGAAAATCATCGTAACAAGAAAATAAAGTTTCTACGATCTGATCGTGGAGGAGAATATTTGAGTTACGAGTTTGGTTTACATTTGAAACAATGTGGAATAGTTTCACAACTCACGCCACCGAACACCACGTAGAAATGGTGTGTCCGAACGTCAGAATCGCATTTTACTAGATATGGTGCGATCTATGATGTCGATTTCTGATTTACCGCTATCGCTTTGGGGTTATGCTTTAGAGACGGCCGCATTCACGTTGAATAGGACACCGTCAAAATCCGTTGAGACGACACCTTATGAACTATGGTTTGGCAAGAAACCAAAGTTGTCGCTTTAAAGTTTGGGGCTGCGATGCTTATGTAAAGAAACTTCAACCAGATAAGCTCGAACCCAAATCGGAAAAATGTGTCTTCATAGGATACCCAAAGGAGACTGTTGGGTACACCTTCTATCACAGATCTGAAGGCAAGATTTTCGTTGCTAAATTGGGATCCTTTCTAGAGAAGGAGTTTCTCTCGATAGAAGTTAGTGGGAGGAAAGTAGAACTTGATAATCAGATTCTGCTCCCTTATTGGAAAGTAGATCATCACAAGAAATGGTTCCCGTGACAACTACACCAATTAGTGAGGAAACTAATGATGATGATCATGAAGTTTCAGATCAAGTTACTAATGAACCTCGTGAGGTCAACCAGAGTAAAATACGCACTGCAGTGGTACGGTAATCCTATTCGGAAGTCATGTTACTTGACCATGGCGAACCTACAACCTATGAAGAAGCGATGGTGAGCCCAGATTCCAAAATGGCTGGAAGCCATGAAATCTGAGATGGGATCCATGTATGAGAACAAAGTATGGACTTTGTTGACTTGCCCGATGATCGGCAAGCCATTGAAAATAAATGGATCTTTAAGAAGAAGACTGACGCCGATGGTAATGTAACCGTCTACAAAGCTCGACTTGTTGCGAAAGGTTTTCGACAAGTTCAAGGGGTTGACTACGATGAGACTTTCTCACCCGTAGCGATGCTTAAGTCTGTCCGAATCATGTTAGCAATTGCCGCATTTTATGATTATGAAATTTGGCAAATGGATGTAAAACCGCATTCTTGAATGGATTTCTAGAAGAAGAGTTGTATATGATGCAATCAGAAGGTTTTGTCGATCCAAAGGGTGCTAACAAAGTGTGCAAGCTCCAACGATCAATTTATGGTCTGGTGCAAGCCTCTCGGAGTTGGAATAAACGCTTTGATAGTGTGATCAAAGCATATGGGTTTATACAGACTTTTGGAGAAGCCTGTATTTACAAGAAAGTGAGTGGGAGCTACTGTAGCATTTACGATATTATATGTGGACGACATATTATTAATTGGAAATGATATAGAATTTCTGGATGGCATAAAAGGATACTTGAATAAAAGTTTTTCAATGAAAGACCTCGGTGAAGCTACTTACATATTGGGCATCAAGATCTATAGAGATAGATCAAGACGCTTAATTGGACTTTCACAAAGCACATACCTTGATAAAATTTTGAAAAAGTTCAAAATGGATCAAGCAAAGAAAGGTTTTTGCACTGTGTTGCAAGGTGTAAGATTGAGTAAGACTCAATGCCCGACCACGCAGAAGATAGAGAGAAAATGAAAGATGTTCCTATGCTTCAGCCATAGGCTCTATCATGTATGCAATGCTGTGTACCACACTGACGTATGCTTAGCTATAAGCTTGGCAGGAAGGTACCAAAGTAATCCAGGAGTGGATCACCGGACAGCGGTCAAGAACATCTGAAATACGAAAAGGACTAAGGATATGTTTCTCGTATATGGAGGTGACAAAGAGCTAGTCGTAAATGGTTACGCCGACGCAAGCTTTGACACCGATCCCGACGATTCTAAGTCGCAAACCGGATCGTGTTTTTATTAAGCGGTGGAGCCGGTTGGTGCAGTTCTAAACAAAGCGCCGTGGCGGGATCTACATGTGAAGCGGAGTACATAGCTGCTTCGAAGCAGCAAATGAAGGAGTCTGGATGAAAGAGTTCATTTCCGATCTAGGTGTTATACCTAGTGCATCGGGACCGATCTTCCGTGACAATCTTGGTGCAATTGCCTTGGCAAAGGAATCCAGATTTCACAAGAGGACCAAGCACATCAAGAGACGCTTCAATTCCATTCGGGACCAAGTCCAAGTGGGAGACATAGAGATTTGCAAAATACATACGGATCTGAATGTTGCAGACCGTTAACTAAGCCTCTTCCACGAGCAAAACATGATCAGCACCAAGACTCCATGGGTGTTAGGATCATTACTTTGTAATCTAGATTATTGACTCTAGTGCAAGTGGGAGACTGAAGGAAATATGCCCTAGAGGCAATAATAAAGTTATTATTTATTTCCTTATATCATGATAAATGTTTATTATTCATGCTAGAATTGTATTAACCGGAAACATAATACATGTGTGAATATATAGACAAACAAGTATGTCACTAGTATGCCTCTATTTGACTAGCTTGTTAATCAAAGATGGTTATGTTTCCTAACCATGAACAAGGAGTTGTTATTTGATTAACAAGGTCACATCATTAGTAGAATGATCTGATTGACATGACCCATTCCGTTAGCTTAACACTTGATCGGTTAGTATGTTAATGCTTTCTTCATGAGCCATACATGTTCCTGTAACTATGAGATTATGCAACTCCGTTTACGGAGGAACACTTTGGTGCTACCAAACGTCACAACGAATCGGGTGATTATAAAGGAGCACTACAGTGTCTCCAAAGGTACTTGTTGGGTTGGCGTATTTCGAGATTAGGTTTTGTCACTCCGATTGTCGGAGAGGTATCTCCGTGCCTTCTCGGTAATGCACATCACTTAAGCCTTGCAAGCATTACAACTAATGAGTTAGTTGTGAGATGATGTATTTAAACGAGTAAAGAGACTCTACCGTAACGAGATTGAACTAGGTATTGGATACCGACGATCGAATCTCGGGTAAGTAACATACCGATGACAAAGGGAACAACGTATGTCGTTATGCGGTTTGACCGATAAAGATCTTCGTAGAATATGTAGGAACCAATATGGGCATCCAGGTTCCGCTATTGGTTATTGACCGAGAATGGTTCTAGGTCATGTCTACATAGTTCTCGAACCCGTAGGGTCCGCACGCTAACGCTTCGATGACAGTTCATAATGAGTTTATAAGTATTGATGCAATCAAGGTTGTTCGAGTCCCGGATGTGATCATGGACATGACGAGGAGTCTCGAAATGGTCGAGACATAAAGATTGATATATTGGAAGCCTATGTTTGGACTTGGAATGGTTCCGAGTGAAAACAGGATGTTACCGGAACACCGGGGTTACGGAACCCCGGGGTATATGGGCCCTCATGGGCCTTGAGGAAGAAGGAGAAGGGCCGGCCAGGTGGGCTGCGCGCCCTCCCCTTCCAGTCCGAATAGGACAGGAGAGGGGCGCCCCTTCCCCCTTTCCCCCTCCCCAATCCTACTCCAACTAGGAGAAGGGGGGGGGAGTCCTACTCCCGGTGGGAGTAGGACTCCTCCTTGGTGCGCCTCCTATAGGGCCGGCCACCTCCCCCTTGTCTCCTTTATATACGGGGGCAGGGAGCACCCCAAGACACACAAGTTGATCTACGGATCTTTCCTTAGCCGTGTGCGGTGCCCCCTTCCACCATATTCCACTTCGGTCATATCATCGTAGAGCTTAGGCGAAGCCCTGCCACGGAGAAGTCATATCGTCATGGAGCTTAGGCGAAGCCTGCGTCGGTGGAGCATCATCATCGTCACCACGCCGTCGTCTTGTGGAACTCATCCGACACTTTGCTGGATCGAGTCCGGGATCGCCATCGAGCTGAACGTGTGCGTAACTCGGAGGTGCCGTGACGTTCGGTGCTTGGATCGGTCGGATCGTGAAGACGCATCGACTACATCAACCGCGTTGTTATAACGCTTCCGCTTTCGGTCTCACGAGTGCGTGGACGGACACTCTCCCCTCTCGTTGCTATGCCATCACCATGGTCTTGCGTGATCGTAGGAAAATTTTGAAATTACTGCGTTCCCCAACAGCTTCTTCCTCCTCGCTCCATTGCTTGCCATGCAACCAATGGCGCCCATTAGAAGGTTCTCTGCTGAAGAGAAGGGGAAGGCCCCCCGCGATGATCCGGGGCCTCTTCCGCCGAAGAAGAGGTCGGTCCACCGCCGTGATGAAGCGGCGATGCAGGTGGTGACGAGGCCTTGGTGCGAACGGCCTCCCCCGGGGTATCCGTTACCCTTGTATGCCCGAGCCGAGGGCTCAGGAGGACGGAGCGACGAGCAGCGTCGCCCATGCTGCGCCGGGGGTCGCCGCGCCGCGGCGACACGCGCCATCGCCCTTGGAATCCACGCTGTGGACTCCTCGTGCGAGCTGGTGCTGTGGGCACCGATGCCTCCAAGCTCTTGGATCCGCTTCCCGCGGTTCTTTTCTGACGTGATGACGCCGAGGGGGCCTCTCGAGCTCTGGTTGCAGCACGCCGACTGCAGTGCTCCGGCGACCGGAGCAGAGATCAAAGCGGTCCCCTCCGGCAAGATCATCACTACTCTCGGCTGGGGCGAGGTCGCGCGGGTCGGCCGTGCGCGGGGCGCCCTCGTGATCCACTTTGAGTACGACGACGCCTCCACGCTCTTCTTCAAGGTCATTGATGCGGAGGGCCGCCGCCTGGAATGCTGTTCCGGAGAGGAGCGCCAGGCTGACGCGCACTCCGCTCACAGCCACTCCAGCAGCAGCAGCCCTTGGGAGTCCAGCAGCTCTCCCGAGCTCTACCAGACTCTGGAGACGAGCGACGACAGCTACGTGCTGTCGAGCTCTCGCCGCGCTCGGAGCAGAGCCGCGATGTCCGGCCTCCGCCGCTGCTGATCTGGACAGGGTTGGCGCCGGCCTCCCGTGGCCCACTGTTGATGATGGCGTCCGCCATGGGAAGGTGTAGATAGGATCCCTCTTAGTTCTAGCTTTTGTACCCTGCGAAGAATCATGAAGTACCCCGTGGGGGCGTGTAAGGGGTCTGTAATGTCTTTTGCGCCTGTCTTTCCCGTTATGAAAATTTGGTGAACGCATATCCCGTTAAGGCTCGGTCCCCCTTTTCTTCCCCGCGATAGCTTTTTGCTCTATGCTGACAGGCCCCTATCCCCAGGCGGGCTACAACCGTCGCTGGTATGCTAGGTCGCGTTCCATGGTCAAGGCCAGGAGGTGTGCGGCCCGAGGTCCAGTAAGATCCCCTTAGGCGTGATGCTCAGGAGGTCCTCCTTAGCGCTTAAGCAGCCATGGTAAGGCAAGAAAGGGAGTTGACGTGGCCGCAACTGAGTCGCGGCAAGGCGAGGGTGACCATTAGGCCCCAACATTTAGCCGATCCTAGAGAGGGACTTATCTTGTTGACTTCGTGGCGATTCCTGATGGTGTGCTAGGGCTGCGCGCCAGCTTGTGCGGCATAGCTAGGCCGGCCCATACGGGTTTTCCTCCTCCCATGCTCTCCTTAGTGCTCTACGTCCTCAGGTCCCGGCCCTCGAGCAAGCTCGGCCTTGTTGGTATGCTGTGTCGCGATGCCGTGGTCAAGGCCAGGGGGTGAGGGCTGGAGAGCTAGTAAGACCTCCTGAGTCGCGATGCTCAAGAGCCCCCCTTTAATGCGCAAGTGAATTGCACGAGAGGAAAGGAGACTCGTGGTGCCGCCTGCTATCCTGCTCATGGGTCCCCTGTGAATAGGCACAAGAAGAAACACGGTTTGCCGTTATAGCTGCCAGCCTGCCGCTGTTTGCTCTGGATGAAGTGAAGGCACTAAGGGCCTGGTGAGGTGACGTGCGCGGGGCGTGCCGTGAGCCAGAGCTCGACCGCTGAGATTGGTCGACGTGGCAGGGACGGACCCATGCACCAGCACCGTGCCTGTGAGGAGACCCTATGGGAGGCGATGATCGAGCAGGCAATAACCGTAGGCAGGTTAAGCATGGAAAGCAGATTAGCTAGGGAAAATGCAGGGAGATACATGCCACTGGGTCCGGCCTGAGCGGCTTGGGGATGATGCAACCCGAGGGGCGCCCCCATCAAGGTAAGCTAAAGACATAAGCAAAAGGGATACATGCCACAGGGACGGAGCCACGCGGCCTGGGAATAATGCAGCCCGAGGGGCGCTCCCAGCTAAACGAACTTGGAAGATGTCACATGATTCTATAGACGAAGTAGAGTTGGCGCAGCTGAAGGCGTGCATTGAAGGAGTAGCTCCTCATGAACCACCAGGGCCCTGAGCCTCGGGGAGCTCTGGGGGCTCGGGAGGTTCCCTGAAGACCGTCTACATATCCTCCAGGACGGCGTGGTACCTGGCCTCCTGAGCCGCAAGGACGCGCCGCATGTTGCGCTGATAAGCTGACGCCACGCTCGGCAAGCCCAAGGGCATGCGAACGTAGCTGTGCGGTGGACCCTCGCAACGGCCCACACGCGAAGGCCAGAAACGCTCCTGAGAAGCGGCCCTGTTGAGCCCTGGGACGTTGATGCAAACATGCAGCCCGGCATCCTCACCTGGATGGGGAGCTGTGCCTTGTGTGTGGCTGTCGCCGCGCATGGCTCTTGCCTCTTGCAGTTCCTGAGTGGTCTTGGCGATGAACTCCTGAGTGGTGGGCACCCCTTGCCCTATGTTCTCCTGAGGGAGACGTGCCGCGAAGCACGCCTCCAAGTGGTGCCCAAGCGCCTCCGTCTTGAGGTTGGCCAGGTCTGAGGCCCTCCAGAAGAGAGCCCCAGAGCCCTGCCTGAGGAGGGCGCCGGGCATGCCTTCCTATGCGATGGAGGGAGGTGCCCCTGGGATGGATGTTGATCATGATGAGGCTCCTGCCGCCACGCCATCCTCCTGAGGTCCTGCGTGGCGCAACTGCTTCTTCTTGGGGATGGCCTCCGGAGGGCCCTCACTTCTGCTGTCGGGGTCGTTGATTGCTGCAGCTTGGAAGGCGCGCTCAAGGGAGCACACCGCATCTCTTTCTTCACATGGGACCGTGATGATTCCGCCGCTTCCCGGCATCTTGAGGACGTTGTAGCCGTGATGGTGACTGCCATGAACTTGGCCAGGGCCGGATACCCGAGGATGGCGTTGTACGGCAGGTGGATGTGCACGACGTCAAAGTCGATGAGCTTGGTGCGGTAGTTCTTGCGCTCTCTGAAGGTGGCAGGCAGGCGGACCTGCCCTATCGGTGTGGTGGAACCGTCGGTCACTCCTGAGAAAGGCTTGGTAGGCTGGAGCTGCTCATATGGCACTTGGAGGTTGTCGAACGTGTCGATGGACAGGATGTTGAGCCCAACGCCGCCGTTGATGAGGGTCTTGGTAACCTGCATGTTGCTGATGACTGGGGAGCACAGCATCGGGAGGGCGCCAGCGGTGGCCGCACACTTGAGCTGATCTGCCGAGTTGAAAGTGATGGCGCATTGGGACCACTTGAGTGGGCGCGTGGCCTCGTGCTTGGGTAGCACCGCGTTCACTTCACGAGCGAACTGTTTGAAGATGCACTGAGAGGCTTGGGCCTCGGCGCCACCCAAGATGCATGCGATTGCACGCGGCTCCTGGAAGCCCTCAGCCCCCTCGTCCTGGTGGTGATCGTCGTTCCTTCTTGGTGGTGGCGGCAGCGGGGGAAGACCGCCGTTGCCCTGAGGGCGATCCTCAAGAGGCTGGTCCCTCCAGGCGCCTTCGCGAGGATGGTCCTGCCAGCGGTCCTCACGAGACCTGTCGCGCCATTCTTGGCGCGGGCCACGGTCCTTCCAGCGTCCGCCTCCACTTCCTCCTCCACGGCCGTAGCCCCGGTCGCTGCGCTCGGGGCGTCGACCGAAGCGTCCTTCTCGTATGGCTCTGAGCTCTTGACAGTCACTGGTGTTGTGGGTGTTCAGGTTGTGGAAGGCGCAGAACGGTCGGCTATTCTTGGATGACTCGGGCTGATCTCTGCCCCGCTTGGTGTCGGGCTCCACTGCAAGCACTTACGCTTCCTTGCGCTTCACGTCCTTGGCCTTGGCTTTCTTCTCCTCTGCTCCCGCAGCTGGCAGTTCGAGGAGAGACTGGCGCTCCTCCTCAGCTCTTGCGCACTTGGTCGCTAGGTTGAACAGCTCCTGAGATGTGCACAGCTCCTCATGGATAGCAAGCTCTTCCTTCATCTTGACGTCACAGACGCTGTCTGAGAACGCGGAGATGATGGCCTCGCCCGTGACCCTAGGGATCTTGAGGCGAGTGTTGTTGAAGTGCTGGATGTACTTCTGGAGGGTCTCTCCTGGTTGTTGCTTGATGTGGCGCAGGTCGCCCGCGGCCGGCGGGCGGTCGCGAGTGCCCTAGAAGTTGGCGACGAAGCAGTCGCGCATCTTGTCCCAGGAGGAGATCGAGCCGTGTTGCAGGTTCAGAAGCCTGGAGCGGGCTCCATCCTTGAGAGCCATGGGAAACCAGTTCGCCATGACTTTCTCCTCACCGTTGGCTGCTTCGATGCTCAGCTCGAAGAGCTGCAGGAACTCCGCGGGATCGGCGGTGCCGTCGTAGCGAGGAGGCAGATCCGGCTTGAACTTGCCTAGCCAGGCGACGCTACGCAGCTCGGGGGTGAAGGCGTGGCAGCCGGCAATGGTCATCGGGGCCCGCTTCAGAGGTGGAGCTTGGTCTTGACGAGGTCCACGCGGCGCTGCTGCAGGTGGTGCGCGGTTTTGACAAGGCGGCGCGGGGAGCGCGGGTGCAGCTTCTCGCGGCCGAGGGATTTCTTGGTAGCTTCTCTCTTCGCTCGCGGGCGCCGTGCGTGGTGGATCACGCCGTGGGGCCATGCGCCTTGGCGCCCAGGCACCCTCTTGGGGCAAAGGTGGTGGAGGCGCGCCATGAGCCTCGTCGCCCGTGGCTGGCTGAGGGTGAGGCAGAGAGAGGGACGGCGCCGGGGAGCCCCCTGTGTTGCGGACGAGCTCGGCGACGCGATCGAGCCACTCCTCGTAGAGGTCGTCAACCGGGCGGTAGCACAGGAGCTCGTTCGCCGCGAGGAGCGCGGTGCGACGTGCGTGAGACGAAGAACCGGCCGGGGTCAGCGATGGAGTGACGGTGTGGCCGTCCTGCCGTACCGATGGATGCAGCGAGGACGCCTACTACTCGTTCCCTGTCGGGCCAGTGGCAGCGTTGGCGGCGGGAGACGGAGAGCGATGAGGTGGCCCGCCAACGGGAGCCGTCTGAGCAACGCGGGCGGTGAGGGCAGCCGGGCGCTGAGCTCGAGCATGGCGAGCATCCTCCATGGATACGACGGAGCGATGGATCGAATGATCGATGAGAGGGAAGCTACAACGCACCCCTACCTGGCGTGCCAAATGTCGGATGTGGGGTTCCGGCAAACACTTAGGGTTCGAACTCTCGGGTGCGTGCGAAGTCTTTCCCTCCTACCGCTCTACGCCCTAGCTCGCTAAGATCTCGCGGACAAAGTCGACGAACTCGCAATGCAGAAAGACACGAGATTTATACTGGTTCGGGCCACCATTGTGGTGTACTACCCTACTCTAGTGTGGTGTTGGTGGATTGCCTCTTGGGCTGATGAAGAACAGTACAAGGGGAAGAACAGCCTCTTGAGGTTGAGGTGTTCTTGTGCTTGGTGAACTTAGCGGGTGAGAGCTGGGTGAACTGCTCGATCCCCTCTACTGTGGTGGCTAGCTCTACTTATATAGGCCCTGGTCCTCTCCCCAAATATTCAGCGGGAAGGGAGCCAACAACGGCGGGCAAATTTGAAGGGGACATCTAGTACAAGCTATCCTGACAAAAGAGGTCTTAGCCTGCAAAAGGCTCTGGTGGTGACGCCGTCTTGGGCTCCACGATGACCTCCGTCTTGCCGTCCTCCTAGTCTTGGTCTCGTTGCACCGATAAGGTAACCTTTGCCTAGTGCCTCGGTACTCCTCGCCTGCGCTGGCCTCCTTAGCACCAAAGAGGAAACAAGGACGCTGCGCGCGCTGGCGCCCGCCTGGCGCCGATCGTCATGGCTCACGTCACGAGAGCCTCGTGAGGTTTGCCCCGCCTTGATATCTCCGCTCCTCATGAGCCTGCCTGACTAGGCCACTCCTGAGGAGGTCTTGCATCGTCCGCCTCGCGAAACTTGGCCCCTCGCGAGGGTCTTGAATGCCTTGTTGATGAAGATGGGTCGTACAGCCCGCTAGCCTGGCCACGCCATGGGCCGCAGGCAGGTAGGCAAGTCTGGGGACCCCCGTTCCCAGAATGCAGACAACAACACTATGCCCAGCCTGCTCCACATGTTTCATTAATTACTAGTTTCAGCAAAGTGCTCATTTCATAGCCACTGAATACATCACGAGTGCTACATACACTGCAAATAAAGAGACAATCATCCTATAGAGCACATCGATTTTGCCCACTATCTTCACAAGCTCTTTCATCTCCTCATTGTTGTCAAGGCCGTTCAGCAGTTGTTGCTTGGTCATCGTCAGATGAACTGCATCTTTAACTTTCCGTTCAACTGAAGCTACGTCTTTATTTCCCCAAAGAGGAAGGGATGATGCAACACAGCGGCGGTAGGTATTTCCCTCAGATATGAAACCAAGGTTATCGAACCAGTAGGAGAACCAAGCAACACAACGTAAACAACCCCTGCACACAAATGACAACACTTCGCAACCTGACGTGTTAAATGGGCCGTCAATCCCTTTTGGGGTACGGCGCCAGAAACGGCATACGGATGGGATAAAGTTGTAATAGATTGAATAACTAGATCGCAAATAAAATAAAACGCAGCAAGGTATTTTTGTATTTTTGGTTCAATAGATCTGAATAAAAAGTGCAAATAAAATAGATCGCAAGAAAATATATGAGAAAGAAGACCCGGGGGTCGTAGGTTTCACTAGTGGCTTCTCTCGAGAAAATAGCAAACGGTGGGTAAACAAATTACTGTTGGGAATTTGATAAAACTTCAAATAATCATGACGATATCCAGGCAATAATCATTACATAGGCATCACGTTCAAGATTAGTAGACCGACTCCTGCCTGCATCTACTACTATTACTCCACACATCGACAGCTCTCCAGCATGCATCTAGTGTATTAAGTTCTTGGAAAAACGGAGTAAGGCAATAAGAACGATGACATGATGTAGACAAGATATGTTTATCTATGGCGGTAGATATAGATCCCATCTTTTTATCCTTTGTAGCAACGATACATGCGTGTCGGTTCCCTTTTTGTCACTGGGATCAAGCACCGTGAGATCGAACCCACTACCGGGCACCTCTTCCCATTGCAAGATAAATAGATCGAGTTGGCCAAACAAAATCCAAATATCATAGAAGAAATATGAGGCTATAAGAGATCAAAGCAACTCAATATAACTTTCATGGATATAAAAAGATATAACTGATCGTAAACTCGTAGTTCATCAGATCCCAACAAACACACCGCAAAAGAGTTACATCATATGGATCTCCAAGAGATCATTGTATTGAGAATTCAGCGAGAGAGAGGAAGCCATCTAGCTACTAAATAAGGGCCCGAAGGTCTACAAAGAACTACTCACGCATCATCGGAGAGGCACCAATGGAGGTGGTGAACCCCATCCGAGATGGTGTCTAGATTGGATCTGGTGGTTCTGGACTCTAAGGCGGTTGGATGAATATTTCATCGACTCCCCTAGGGTTCTTGGGATTTTTGGGGTATTTATAGAGCAAAGACGCGGTCTGGGGGGCACCCGAGGTGGGCACAACCCACCAGGGCGCGCCAGGAGGCCCTAGCATGCCCTGGTGGGTTATCCCCTCCTCGGGACTCCCCCAGGTGCAACCAGGGCCCATCTTATTTTTTCTGGCCCATAAAAAATACCGTGAAGTTTCGTGGCATTTGGACTCCGTTCGATATTGATTTCCTGCGATGTAAAAAACATGGAAAAACAACAACTTGCACTTGGCACTATGTCAATAGATTAGTACCAAAAAATGATGTTAAATGACTATAAAATGATTATAAAACATCCAAGATTGATAATAAAACAACAAGGAACAATAAATAATTATAGATACGTTGGAGACGTATCACTCTGCATCTTCCTCTTCTGTCGTTCCTTTAGTTACTTGTCCAACACCCCAACCTGCTGGTATTGGGATTCCTCGGCTAACCAAATAATCAGCGTCCCCCACATCAGCAACTTCCCAGAAATACAAATCACATGAATCTTGCCTTTTCTGCACGAATCAAATTGGAAGATCATCAACCAAACTATTAAAAAATCAGCAACTGAAAGCAGCAGAACAACAATTAAACATATTATTACGCCATGATTCGGGCATTTGTAGAAGACTCGGCCAGGGTTGAGGATTGTGGTTGAGATGCGAAGGATGACTCTGCGTGATTTTCGGTAGTGGCACCACACCAACGACAGCGGGTTGCGATGAGCAAACGGCTGAGGTGCGTGTGCCGGCGGGGATGTGATGAGACCCACAGGCGATGGTACGGGTGGCGACTTGGGGCATATCTGGTTGTTTCCTGCTGAAGAGCAGGTGGACGAGCAGCCAGCGTACATGGTTAATGCGGCCAGAGCTTCTGATGCTAGGCAGAGTAAGTAGAGAAGAGGAGAAGCGAACGTTGGATATGTCAGTTTCATTACTTGTAGAGTAGCATAGCACCATATATAGTCATAGTCTAGGTTTGGATTCGAACCAGCTACAGGAGCATGTCTCTCTTTTTTCTAAAACTCAGCAATGTCTCTTTACTGGTACACTAGCTTGTTCTGTATGCCTTCTCAAGTCTTTGATTTTGTTTTTTTTTGCAAGGAAGGAAGGAGGACAAAATTGAGAATTCCTAGGACTCGAACCCAAGACCTCTCGGTTGAAAACCAAGGGTGCTGGTCACTTATGTGGTGAACGTTCCCTGGGAGGAGGATGGCAGATGAACGCATTTTCCTCGTAGTTTTAGTTGCGACGCAAGACCAAACGGTCGCAATTTCGATAATGTTAGCAGGAGAACGAGCCCAGTTTTTCTATTCTTCCTACATATAAAAAAGTATGCTACTTGGTTTCGCCTTAGTCAACAAACGATTGTGCCAACCTTGAGCGTTGGATTGACATTCAACGTATGTCATGTTTCTTCAGTCTCTTCTTCGCCCAGCCGCCAAAGCCTAACCAGCGCTGGGACCGCTTCCTCGCCTCCCACGGTGGGTCTTTGGCCACAAGACGCATCATGGCCACATCGCACCCTAAAACTCCGAGCATCTTCACCGGCTCCTGTTCGTTCCCGTCCGCGGCCTCGCCATCGTCCTCCGCCTTGGGCTCGCTGCCCTCTCGTGTTGTCAACATGGTCAACAACCGAGAGGAATAAGGAGATGATTGTACATGGTGAGGATGACAGTAGGGACCCAGCAGCACGCACAGTAATTTTGTTTTTTCGGGGCGGAGAAGGGTATCAACTGGGTTGTTCGGGAGTTGTGGCCTGTCTAGCCTAGGCTTTTATTTCATATGTTTAGCACATGACCAGCCCAGTTTGTTTTTTTCCTTTCTAAAAATGGCAACTCCAGCTATTTTGTTTTTTTGCAGAATAACCAACGTAGGCCTACTTGCTTTTCTACGCCCTGTTGGGCCGGAAATCTTTCAAGACGAGGAGGGATGCATTTTGCCTAGAAAATGGGCTATAAGTAATAATAAATGGGCTATAAGTAATAATAAATGGGCTGTAAAATGAAAAAATACAGCAAACAGGCAATTAGTTCCAAAATACTTTTTCTTTTGGATTTTGATATTTTAAATTTCATTGTTTTTGTGCGGGTAAAATTTCATTGGATTTAAATTAAGGTATGTTTAGTTTTTAAATTAATTTGAATCTGGCTAGAAATTTCAGGCTGTATGCTATTTGGGACATATTTGGAGGCTGACTTGTGGGTCTACTAGGTTGACGTGTACGAAAGGCAGTGACAATTGGATGTTAATCCAACGACCATGGTGCTTCTTCAATATCTGATCTTCTTGCTCCAGCCACCCAAACCAGCACCGGCGGGACTGCCTGCTCCCGCCTCCCGTGGTCGGCTATGCTGTCGCACAGGCCGCACCGCCCCACCCTACTCCATTGCTGGCCAGGCCATTCCTCTACTCACCCACACCTCCTATTATTTTCCGGCGACGGCAGCCGGACCAGTGAACCCTCGTACGCCCCACCGCGTGGGCAACCACTGTCGAGTCTTCCCCGGCTCTGTGTCGTTCCCTTCCTAGGCCTCACCGTCGTCCACCGCTCTGGTGCTCTTGGCGCGCCGTGGTCAACATGGTCAATGAATGGCATCCATCGGAAGTGGACTGTACGTGGAGAGGCTGACAGCTGGGTCCACGGCCGCACACAAGGAAATGCCTCCTTATTACGCGCAAAATAATGATTCCTCCACCTGACATCTGGGACCCACTGGAAGGGCCTCTGTATTTCGCAAAAAAAAGCGTTCCCCCACTGACAGGTCGGACCCACCAGCTATATCTTCACACGCAAGGAAGTGCCTCCTTATTATGCACAAAAAATTAAATACTCCCCCTACTAGCTGGGACCCATCGTAGTGTGAGGCTGACTTGTGGGCCTACTAAGTTGACGGGGACGGAGGGCTTTGTCAACTTAGTCAATATGAACGATTCTAGCTCCAGTGACCGTATAATGTCCATCCAACGACCGTAGTGCTTCTTCAACCTCTAGTCTTCTTGCTCCAGCCGCCCAAAGCAGCGCCGGTCGTGCCGCATGCTCCTGCCTCCCGTGGCTGGTTGTGCTGCCACGAAGGCCTCACCGCCCCTCTACTACTCCCACCGTTGGCCAGGCTTCCACTCACCCACATCCCCTGTTATTCTGCGGCGACGGCAGCCTCGCACCGCAGCCGAACCAGTGAATCCTCGTAGTCGTCTCCACGTGGGCTTCCACTACCACGTCTTCCCCAGCTCCGCGTCGTCCCCTTCCTAGGCCTCGCCGTCGTGCACCGCCCTGGTTCTCTCAGCGCGGCGTGGTCAACATGGTCAAGGAACGACTTCCATCGGAAGAGTACTGTACATGAGAGGCTGACATCTGGGTCCATGGCCACAGCAAGGAAGTGCCTCCTTATTACATGCAAAATAACGATTCCTCCACCTGACAGCAGGGACCCACAGGACGGGCCACCATATTCCACGAAAAAAACGTTTCCCCCTGCCTGCTGGGACCCACCAGCTACATCTTTGCACGCAAGGAAGTGCGTCCGTATTATGGGCAAAAAAATGATTCGCCCCCCTGACTGCTGGGACCAACCAGCTACATGTTCGCACGCAAGGAAGTGCCTGACAGTCGGGACCCGCCTGGTCGAAGCGTACGTAGTGTTGTCATTCTGGACGCGAATGTGTACATACATACAACCGGTCTATCTGCAGGCTGCAGCGATGAACCGTGGCCATGTAAGGAAGGGCATGTGTCATACTAGAGGCGCGCACATAGCTTGTCACGCAGTCCCGTTAACATCAGGTACACGTACGTACAACGACCAGGGTGGAAGAAAGTAAATACCACCACGGATGTACATACGGGCGGGGTCTCGAACGCCTACTCACGCATATGTACCACCAGGGCTCGTGTACATGGCTGGGTCGGAACGGAGAAACTGCATCGTCGTGTTCATCGGGAGGCAACGGAATGCGTCGTGTTCATCAGGAGGCAACGGAATACGTCGTGTTCATCGGGAGCGAACCAGCTTGGACAGAGCAGCTGATCGAAACAAGGCCTGGCCTACCGCAGAACGGAGGAAACGGCCTCGTGTTCGACCGGCCACGGTCGAATCAGAATCATGTTCATCGGGAGGGGTCTGGCGTACCACAAAACGGAGGAAACGAACTTCTCTTTGACCTCCTACGGTTGAAAAGGGGGTCCCGTTGATGGGAGGGGTGTGGCATACCACAAAACGGAGGAAACAGACTTGTGTTGGAGCACTACAGTCGAAACGGGGGTCATGTTCATCAGGAGGGGTGTGGTGTACCGCAAAACGGGACTCCACGGGATACTGCTCATCTCCACCGTCGACCTCCTCCAGCCTCCACCTATGACTGTTCATCCACGGGCTCCTGTTCATCCAGCCGCCACCGCTCCTCCACCGGCTACTTTTCAACCAGCCCTCTCCACGGGGTCCTGTTCAGCCACCCCTCCACGGGCTACTATTCATCCAGCCCTCCACCGGCTACTGTTCAACTAGCCCTCCACGGGGTCCTGTTCATCCAGCCCTACACGGGGTCCTGTTCATCCAGCCCTACACGGGGTCCTGTTCATCCACCCCCAACCGGCTCGATCGATCGGGGTCCTGTTCATCCAGCGGCAACACTACGGGGTCCTGTTCATCCAACCCCCCACCGGGAACTGTTCATCCAAACCCCCAACAACACTCATTGTTCATCAAGAGGCAGCATCGATCGGCTTCAGTTAGCAGCAGTAGCGAAGGAATAACTCGGGTTCAGTTAACAGCAAGGGATCGATCGCTCGGGTTCAGTAACGTAGCTAGTGCAATTGCTCGGGTTCAGTTAGAGCCCAATGCCTCGCTCGGGTTCAGTTGGAGAACAACGCCTCGCACACACGCGCGTACGTGTACGAGAGAAACGCGCATCGCTCGGTCCCCGACCACCCACCATAACCGGGAACTCCCCGATATTTTCCTCACCCTCGCTTCTACCATGGTTTTTCCCGTCATGGACGGCCCAAAGAATGTCATGCAGCTGCGTCTCCAGCCCGCCCAAGACGAAAATCCCATTTTCTGTCATGATTTTTTGTCATAAAAGTAGGATCCCACCACATCTATGATGATACCGGGTTTTGTCACAATTATCGTCATAGAAGTGCCATAGCGAGTAGCGTATACCGATGGTTTTGAAGACGAAAAAGGGGATGCCTTCCAGGGCATCCCCAAGCTTAGGCGCTTGAGTCTTCCTCGAATATTACCTTGGGGTGCCTTGGGCATCCCCAAGCTTAGGGTCTTTCCACTCCTTATTCTTCTCGGATCGATATCTCACCCAAAACTGGAAAACTTGAATCACACAAAACTTAATGGAACTTTGTGAGATGGGTTAGTATGGTAGAGAGTAAATCATTCACTTTGGTACTGTTGAAGAAAAGTTTCATAATTGTTCTCACACAATGCCTAATGTACCATATCATTTCTACAATTTATATTAAGCAATATAAGCCACAAAAACTAGAAAACAAGCAAATTGTGCATTGAAAACAAAATCCGTCAAAAAACAGAACAGTCTGTAAAGATCTGAACAACAGCCATACTTATGTTACTCAAAAAATTATGAAACATTAGGACAACGTCTACAATTTGTATATCAATCATCCGTAAAAAATTCAGAATTTTTCAATGCTCCAGTAGTTTAAAACAATTCTGTGACTAGGCGCAAAAGTTTTTGTTTTCACAGAATCAAGTCAACTATCATCCACACTACTCCAAAGGCTTTACTTGGCACTTTATTGAAACAAAAACTATTTGTGCTGAAAAAAACGTCAGTCCGGGTTAGTTCTAACAAAATCATACCAAAATCATATAGAATTGTTGTAAACATGGCATGAATACTTCATAAATTATAGATACATTGCATTACAAAAAAAAGACACATCCGTGACATTTTGGCCCGAACGAATTTTTTCTGTCATGCTTATGACACTTCTATGACGATAATTGTGACAAAACCCGGTATCATCATAGATGTGGTGGGCTCCTACTTCTATGACAAAAATCATCACAAAAATAGGCTTCTCGTCCTGGGCGGGCCGGAGACGCAGCTGCATGACATTCTTTGGGTCGTCCATGACCAAAAAAATTGTGGTAGAGGCAAGGGCGAGGAAAATATCACGGAGTTCCCGATTATGGTGGGTGGTCGGGGCCGAGCGATGCACTGTGATTTGCGCGTTTCTCTCGTATATGCGCGTCTGTGCGATGTGTTTGCTAACTGAACCCGAGCGATCGCATGTTACTGAACCCGAACGATCGATCGCTTGGTTGTTAACTGAACCCGAGCGATTCATTAGCTGCTGACTGAACCCGAGCAAATCCTTTGCCGCTGCTGCTAACTGAACCCGAGCGATCAATCACTGCTGCTGCTTACTGAAGCCGATCACATTTCACGGTGCTTGTACACAGTGGGGTTTTTGTAATATAAATTTTCCGGCTCATGTGTGCGAATGATCATCAGTCTTTTGCCATCATCTGATCGAGTGAGGAAACATTTGTGCTTCCCTATTTTTGGCTTAGGTGGTGTGATTACAAAGGGCAGTAACTATAGGGACACTGCATCATATAAAAAAGGATAGGCATTGTTAATGTAAGATCAAAAAATTTCAGGGTATGAGTAGGATAATGCAAGAAACAACATTGATATGTCTCTGATCGAACTGAGAGAAAAATGCATGGAAATGTATACTGGGTTCGATAATATAGAAGTGCCATGCATGGTTATACTCATGTTATCTCGTAATCATGTTCTGTCCTCACAAACAAATTCTTCAAGGAAACTAACAGACCATGCATTGTTATATACTCATGTTCTTGGGCAAATTTTTTTTGAGGATATTATTCTAGCCATTGATTGCTGAAGGGCGAATATAGGTATGTACACATGGTAAGCATTACAGGATTTCACTACTTCCAAATATAGAGTTTTCCATATGCACATTTACTTCCCTAATGTACAGTTAGATGAAACCAACAATGTGATGCATGTTTCTACATCATGAAAATGAGGAAACTAACATGGCCATTGATACACACTCCTATTTAGTAGTATATAGATTACTATAAAATAAGGAGAATATCCATATCTTCCTAACCGTTTGATTATTCAGGGGTACAAATTGGCTGTAATGACATGGTCACAATCGCATGAATTAACTCATTCCAAATATAGCTGATTTACAGCGACTCTAATACATTGCCATAGTTCTACTCAAATTCTGCTCAAACATGGATATGCCAATCATCACAAGAAGTTCAAACAGCGTCATGGTGTTATCATTAACATCAGACGGAAACAACTTACATGCGCCGTCCCGGCAATACATGGGGCCATCTGCTTTGTTGATCGCGTAGATGATGCCATTATGTTCAATAGCATCACAGAAGTGTGTAGCAGCTTTGACAATCCACTGCGAGGTGAGCTGTCTCCAGCTAAAGAAGGCACCAACGGAAAGATAGGCAAGTCCGCGGTCAAACAAGGCAATTAGCTTGAAGTCTACATAATCCGCATCTCGTGTGGGCACTTGGCAGATTACAATCTTCTGCAAAACAAGGTGCGTCCAACTGACGACGTAATCTAGATGACTTGGACCGCAATGGTAAAACCCTATATAATCCATCGTAGGAAGGATAATCTCATGGGAGGTGTGGAAGTTCCTGAGCACCAACTTTTTCTGGTCTTCTCTGATGGCAACCTCCAGTGGGAGTTCATGCCGACCCAGTACATACCTGCCAAGAAGTTTTGGGCGATGGTGATCGGATCGAAGTCGAGGGAAATGATGTATGGCGACCCACTACCTACCTGCAAAGAAGTTTCGGCTAATGGAGGTCGGATTGAAGTCAAGGGGCATCATGTACGCCTCCGTATCATGGTGAGCAAATCTCGCAAGACCATATAGCAGCAAGCAGGGTGTCTTGAAAAGCTTAGGCCTCGCTTCGATGATGGCCGTGTGCATGTCCCTCGAGCATGCAACCAGCTGCAGGGTGCTCAACATATCCATACACGAACAACAGAGGTCGAGGATGTCACTGGGAGATTGCTCCAACCGCGGCTCATATGGATGTTGCGCGGTTCGCGTTCGGCCATGGTGGAGTTTGGAAGGTGGGGTTTTTGGGGGCTTGATTTATGGGGGAGAAGGCTCTCGGTGTTGGAGCGGCTAGCAAGGGAATAGTGGTACTGGGGGAGGCGAGCAAGGCGAGGTACGCGGGGGCATAGTGATATGATGAAGAGTGACCTCAGGATCTCCGGCGAGACGGAGATGGAGATGGAGTGGTGCTAGGGGAGAGGGAGATGAGGCGAGGCATGCTATACAGCGGCGTGACAGTGACTGCACAATGCACAAGGTGAGGCTAACTTTGGTAACCCGAACACGCCGCCTGGACTAGTGTCACCTCGGGTGCATGGTCTTGTCACTTCACTGTGAGGACCAGATGAATAATATTTTGACCATCAAGTGTACCACAATTGTACTACTACTAGTAGGAACATACGGAGTAGTACTGTATAGCGGAAGTAGGTCTCCCGTGCTAGCATGGCTCTGGGTTCACTTCATCCTCCAGGTATAATCCATATTGCAAGCAAAACCAAATTCTCGTGCATGCGGAAGCGCGAAGAAGTTTTCTTTTTCTTTTTTGAGGATAGCCGCATATTCCTTAATCAGAGAATGTTGTGTCTCCCACGCACGCGCGAATATCCATCCAAACCAGCTATGACACATTTTATTATATATGTTTGCATAGGTCCCACCTGTCAGGAGGGGTGCAAAAATAAAAAGGAATCATAAAATGTCTCGCCACGGTGATTCAAAAGAGTGACCTCAACTAGCCAGTGGCACATGTAGCGCTAGAAGGATGGGCACGTACACGGACATGTACCACTCCTTAGTCTACCCGCATAGCCATTTCGTTTAGTCTACCTAGCCGTCTAATCAACTGCCTGCATGCCACTTCTCCCATTTACTTCTCCATCGGGGACCGATTTTCCTCGGCGTCTTCACCTCTCCTTCATCTTTATTTGCATCCAAATCCCACTGCATTCACATTTTTTAACCTCTTCACATACTCCTGGAGTAATTCCTAAGCCCCTTTAAATAATCATCTTCTTCAGTTAGACTAGCCATCTAATCCTAATACTCCAAACCATAGCCCTCCGGTCTAGCGGTTCCAAATGGCGAAAGAGATCCAGATGTAGGTTTTTAGCATCCAACATGTCCTTGACGAAGGCTCGTTGAGCATAGTTGCCACCGTCACCACCACCCAAGGGTTGTTCGGAAGTGGATCAACAATGTATCCAACTCCCTCCAAAAGGTAGAGATGAAGGTCATCAGTCTCGACGCAGAGTACACGAGGCGTGCCACTGGGAAGATCTAACGCGCCGCCGTCCTTCAGTTGTGCCTCGAGGATGATGTTTTGGTGTACCACATCATACACGCGCCCTCCATACCAGGTGAGCTCCACGATTTCTAGTCTTGGGAGGATATATACTTCTGTGGGGCATCCATCGAAGGGGACAAACAGAAGCTGGCGCCGTACAACCTTGATTTGAAAAGCATCGCCGACCTACAAACCAGAATCAAAATTCCTATAGAAGATTGTGACAAATATACACCAACCATATTCGACATAGCAAATTTTGTGCTTGGTACAAATCTTCAGAAGGGTGACGAGACACTGGCATTAAGGTCCTCTGGATGGGAGAATTATCCCTTGACGTATAAGCAGATAAAATATGCTGCCCTCGATGCCCGTGTGAGTTTTGAAATAGCTGCAAGGTCCAAAGAGCTTGTTGCGAAGCCATCTCCCACAAAAAATGAGAAGAAGAAGAAGAAGAAGAAGAAGAAGAAGAAGGAGAAGAAGGAGAAGAAGAAGAAGGAGAAGAAGAAGGAGAAGAAGAAGAAGGAGGAGAAGAAGAAGGAGGAGAAGAAGAAGGAGGAGAAGAAGGAGGAGAAGCAGAAGGAGGAGAAGAAGAAGGAGGAGAAGGAGAAGGAGGAGAAGGAGCAGAAGGAGGAGAAGGAGAAGGAGGAGGAGGAGCAGAAGAAGCAGAAGAAGAAGAAGAAGAAGAAGAAGAAGAAGAAGAAGAAGAAGAAGAAGAAGAAGAAGAAGAAGAAGAAGAAGAAGAAGAAGAAGAAGAAGAAGAACAAGAACAAGAACAAGAAGAAGAAGAAGAACAAGAAGAAGAAGAAGAACAAGAAGAAGAAGAAGAAGAAGAAGAAGAAGAAGAAGAAGAAGAAGAAGAAGAAGAAGAAGAAGAAGAAGAAGAAGAAGAAGAAGAAGAAGAAGCAGAAGAAGAAGCAGAAGAAGATGTTGCAGCAGCAGGGCATTATGGAAATTGAACTACGATGACCATCACGTTTCATACACTGCCACTCGCGATTCCCACGGCGCCGCTCCAACCCACGGCACCACGTTCCCCGACGTGCACCTCACCCCTCTCGGTCGCACTGCCCCTCTGCCTTTGTGTGCATGACATGTGGGCTAGCTGAAATGCGGTGAGCATCAAGTTTCTACCATAGCCACATGCGATTTCCACGACGCCGCTCGAACCCATCACACCACACATCCCCTGACCTGCAGCTCACCCCTCTCAGCCCCACCGCCCATCTGCCTTCGGGAGCATGACATGTGGACCAGCCACCTATCGGGTCCACTGAAGCTCACTCCCATGGGCCCTGAGAGGGAAATGTAACTCCTGCGCCAGGCCTTGTAGTGCTACCACTGCACGAACTCGTGCCAAACTAGAGATTTGTTTCTTTCTAGCAAGATGCATGTGCGTTGCACGGAACATCAAGATGCATCCGTATGAGTAGTTTATCTTGTGGGAGAAAAGTATGAAAGAGGCAAGGCCCTATTTGAAAATGTGGAGAGGGGTGTGGGTATCTTTTTGGAAAATTGCCATAGTTCCCTTCCATGGACATCTAGGGGCTGTTTGGATTGTGACTATGTTTGCCATATATTGCCACATTATTTTTGCCACACTTGCCTAACTTGAGTTGCTCAAATTGTTAGCCACACTTTGGCTTGCCTAAGGGAATCTTGCCACACTTTTTGTGTCTATGACATGTGGGGTTCACTTCTCATAGAAAAATTCTTGCCTTAGGTGTGGCTAGAACCAAACACCCACCTAACTTGATCAAACTTGTCTAAGGTGACATGTGGCAAAGTGTGGCAAGATGTGGCTAGGAACCAAACAGCTCCCTACGCATCATAACGCCCCGACGTCCAGCTGTGGCACCCTCGCCATGGCCAGGCCACCACCGGCTGGTTCAACTTGAATGAGTGAGTCGCGAATACCGCCGCGACAACGGCCAACTGGGCATCTCGAACCACACCGATGCCGCTTCCCCGTAGCTGACCTATGCTGGCATGTGATTGCACGCCGTTGAGCCGCGCATCAACGTACGATGGCAGGAATGCCTCCAGGCTCACTGGCTCAACTACGTCGAGTACATCACATTTGCAAACCGGTATTCGTTGAGCAAGTTGCTCCCGCCCACGAGCACACACCTATACGTATCCAGTATTCCAGCCTCGTCGCTGAGTGGTACATTTTCATGATAGTGCAAGCGGTCGGAATCTCGAGCCCAAGTCGAGCTATGTGCCCCGGGTAGATCACTGGCTCCCGTCCGAGCTCCCACCCAGCCATCGTTGTCGTCGCACCACTTGCGACCAGGAGCAGCACCCTGCCGCTCATCCGGAGTGCGCGCTAGTAAACATCGTGCGACACGTCACAACAGTCAAGCACCTCGACATGCGTCGGCCGGGCAGAGACTTTTCTTGGCCACAAGCGCCATGGTCTCGTCCAAGATCGGTGTGGTACTGCAGTCGAACATGTGGGTAAAATACTACGGGAGCAGCTGCATGTGCATGGCCCAGACACCGATGTTAGCGTGGATGAGGTGGTACTCGCTGGCGCCGCAGCATGCTACATGGCTTAGGCAGGCATCTATTGCGCTACTCTAGCATTGGCACCGGCATTGTCAACGTAGCTGATGATCCGGAGGAGGACGGGCAGGAAAGGAAAATGTCTTTGTTTACCTTTCTTTGAGGCTATAGATGACCCGCACGTGGAAATCTATTATAACTGTTGGATGAAAATTAGTGGTGCGGGAGTATGGACCGGATCATGGGAGGGGAGCATGCAAGCCTCATCCGCCGACATGCGCCTCACCCCTCTCGGTCCCACCGCCGCTCTGCTGTTCATGAGAATGACATGTCGGCCCACCACATTTAAGGTCCACATGTCATTGACTCATAGGCCGGTGCACTAAGCCACTGAAGCTCGGTCCCGTGGGCCCTGAGAGGGAAATATAACTCCTACGCCAGGCCTTGTGGTGCTCCCGCGGTACAAACTCGTGCCAAACCCGGAATTTGTTTCTTACTACTACCAATGTGTCGACCAGTGCGTTGCAATGGATCCAAAGTATCTATTTTAGTGGAGTGCACTCTAAACTCATTATATATTTATTTTTCTCTAGCCTTTCCTAGCCATGCAACCAAGCCACATAAGCTTCGTGGGTGCCCCCCACATCGTATTATTCATAACGTTGACTGAATAAAAAGATAAATCAGCCAAAACAAGATCTTCCCGTTTTTTGTTCCTACAATGTTGTGCCGTGCACGTACCTAGTTGCATAGTGGTAGTACTAGTTGTAGTACAAACTTCATACCAGTAGGAGTAGTAGTACGGAGTGCTCCTACTCTATCAACGAGCCCCATCTAACACCAAATTTCTTGGCTTCCGTGCTACGCCTAGATCTTCCCCTCCTCGTTTCAGTTTTCCAAAGCGGTGGGCGTGGTGCGGTTTGCCGGTAGTCGGTTTGCTCAACCGCGGTCCCGCATGAAATTGAAAAGGCTAGGAAACACACCTTCCCTAGCTATGTGGCATGCCGGACGGGCCGTGGAGTACTCCCGATTCCCGGGCGTGTGGGGGTGCATCGCGAACGCGGCAGGCCTTTTTCTTTTACTAGCAATGTGCCCGTGTGTTGCGACAGATCCAAAGTAGAATAGTACATGTTCACAAACTTGAAAGAAAACACTCTTGTTTTGATATACATATATATCACTAAAAATATATTACTTTTCACTCAAAATATATTTCGGAGGCTGTTTTGATGAGGTGAGGGAGGGATGTGGTTGCTTTCAAGATAATAAGGTTTTTTTTGCAAATTGGAGCAGAGAAGTGGGCTATTGTTGCAAAAATGCCACAACTTACCTCACAGCCGTTAGATGCAGATCTAATGGTTAGAAATGACGGATGGCAGACACACCACCATCACCAACTGAGTCTTTTATAGGAGACTAGCAATATGCCCATGCGTTGCATGGAACATCAAGATGCATTTGTATGAGTAGTTTATCTTGTGGGAGAAAATGATGAACGAGGGAAGGCCTTATTTGCAAATGTGGAGAGGGGTGTGGGTATCTTTTTGCAAAACTGCCATAGTTTCCTTCCTATCCGTCAGATATAAATCGGACGGCCAATATTGCAGGATGGCAGGCACACCATCATCACCAACTCTGTTTTTATAAGAGTAGAGATAGAGAAACATGTATACATTTTAACATTTGGTTCTGCTCCTTGCACGTTCAATAGATAGAAATAACGATTGGAAACGCTAGGACGGGGCTTTTTCCGCCAGATAAGCAGGGTAGTAGGTAGGTTCGACATGTTGTAGTGTTTCTAGCAAGATGCCCGTGCGTTGCACGAAGTTGATGGAAAAGGTAAGCACAACTTATAAATTGACGGAAGGAGCACTAGTTATAGTGACACATATAATTGCCTCAAAATATGAGCAAAGGGATCGCACATGTCTGTATTGACTTAAACGAGAATGAAATAGCGCAATAAGAATTAAGGGCACAATGATGGGATCGTAGTGGTGGTTACAGGAGGCAAGAAGAAAGATGCATCCATCAACGTACGACCTCCTCCTCCTCGACTCAGTGCGTCGGGCCACCGACCGGCGGCTTAGGAGCGGCGGCTTTGGTGGTGAGGTCAAGGTGCTTCTCAACAAAGGAGTCCAATGCTTCCAGCTGGTTGACGAAGGCCAACGTCACAATGTCCTCACCGGCCTTGTAAATACCTATGTACACGACTTGCTCGTACACATGGATGTGTAGGTCGACGGATTCTTGCAGAGCGAGGCGCCTCTCGGTGAGCGCGACCTCTAGGTGGATATTCTTTGTTACTTCGGTGGGCAGTCGCATGGCCACAGTACTTGAAAGGAGTTCTCGCAATGGAGGCCAATTAGAGTGGCAGTTAATGAGGAGCCCGGGCGTGCGGGCTGGAGGAGTACGGCAATGTCCTCCGCGAGCTTCTTGACGACGGTGAACTTGTTGATGGTGGCAACGATCATCTGGTCCAACTGAGAGTCGTAGCTGGCGTCGATGATGGCCATGAACTAGCCGGTCGCCAACACCGTCTGGAGATGATCCTCGGTGCCAGGCTACATGCCAGCGTCGTGGACCATCTAGCACAGCCATTGTCCACTCGTGCACATCACCGCCATGGGTTTGGAGTGAGCACTTTTGCGCTTAGTGTAGGTGCTTAGGTGTGTACGATGTGGAAGATGCATTGCAATGCAGGGGCGCCTTTATATGAGTGCAAACTGTGTTGCATTCACATCGTGCTGCCTCTTTTCCCTGTCCTCCTCCCATTACTTCCCTCATGCATTCAGGATGCTAATTGAAGCAGGATGCATCATTGGCCGTTCAACATTTCAGGAACTGCTACCCTCTCCCTCATGTGCATTAAAGTCATATCAGGAACTGTCCTAGTTTACTAGTAGCTGTCAAATTGAATAGTAGTGTGTCGCCCGCTGCATGCCCGGCTGAACATGCCTCCTCACGTCCATCAAACGCCTCCGATAAACCCGCATGCAAACCGAGAAACCTACTCCGGCCACACGTCCATTCATGAGCGGGCCGGAATTAAACGCAACACCGGCCGAGCTCCTCCCGTCCGACCTTAGTTTAAAAGTGGCCAGACGCCGGCCAAGCTCCTACCGTCAGTCCTCTATTTAAACGAGGTCAGACAGACAGCGGAAAAGAATCGCACCCCTCCGCCGCTCCCCATCTCCTCCTTCACCATTTTCTCCACTCTTCCGATGGCTTCCGAGGAGCTATTCTCTGGCATACTACACGGCTGGGTGGCCCGCCGAGCCCTCCGGATACGAGCGAGGCCGCTCGGTGCTTCACCAACCTCATTTGGCCCGACGGAGCCAGTTGCCGCCCCAAGCAGGCGCGTGGTTCAGCAACTCGCCGCTCCAGTTTAGGTCGATGAGGAGTGGTTATAACCCACAAGTATAGGGGATCGCAACAGTTTTCGAGGGTAGAGTATTCAACCCAAATTTATTGATTCGACACAAGGGGAGCCAAAGAATATTCTCCAGTATTAGCAACTGAGTTGTCAATTCAGCAACACCTGGATAACTTAATATCTGTAGCAAAGTATTTAGTAGCAAAGTAATATGATAGTAGTGGTAATGGTAACAAAAGTAACGGAAGCAAAAGTAATATTTTTGGTGTTTTGTACTGATTGTAATAGTAGCAACGGAAAATTAAATAAGCGAAGAACAATATAGGAAAAGCTCGTAGGCATTGGATCGGTGATGGAGAATTATGCCGGATGCGGTTCATCATGTAACAATCATAACATAGGGTGACACAGAACTTGCTCCAATTCATCAATGTAATGTAGGCATGTATTCCGAATATAGTCATACGTTCTTATGGAAAAGAACTTGCATGACATCTTTTGTCCTACCCTCCCGTGGCAGCTGGTCCTAGCGGAAACTAAGGGATATTAAGCCTCCTTTTAATAGAGTACGGAACAAAGCATTAGCACATAGTGAATACATGAACTCCTCAAACTACGGTCATCACCGGAGTGGTCCCGATTATTGTCACTTGGGGTTGCGGATCATAACACAGAGTAGGTGACTATAGACTTGCAAGATAGGATCAAGAACTCACATATATTTATGAAACGTAATAGGTTCAGATCTGAAATCATGGCACTCGGGCCCTAGTGACAAGCATTAAGCATAGCAGAGTCATAGAAACATCAATCTCAGAACATAGTGGATACTAGGGATCAAACCCTAACAAAACTAACTCGATTACATGATAGATCTCATCCAACCCATCATCATCCAGCAAGCCTACGATGGAATTACTCACACACGACAGTGCGCATCATGAAATTGGTGATGGAGGATGGTTGATGATGATGACGACGATGAATCCCCCTCTCCCGAGCCCCGAACGGACTCCAGATTAGCCCTCCCAAGAGGTTTTAGGGCTTTGCAGCGGCTCCGTATCGTAAAACGCGATGAATTCTTCTCTCTGATTTTTTCTCCCCGAAAGCAAATATATAGAGTTGGAGTTGAGGTCGGAGGAGCTCCAGGGGGCCCACGAGGTAGGGGGCGCGCCCTAGGGGGGAGGGCGCGCCCCCACCCTTCTGGACAGGGTGTGGGCCCCCTGGTCTTCATCTTTTGCAAGGATTTTAACACCATGGAAAGTCTGCTGAAAACAGCGTCAGTCCGGATTAGTTCCATTCAAATCATGCAAGTTAGAGTCCAAAACAAGGGCAAAAGTTTGGAAAAGTAGATACGACGGAGACGTATCAACTCCCCCAAGCTTAAACCTTTGCTTGTCCTCAATAAATTCAGTTGACAAACTTAAAGTGATAAAGAAAAACTTTTACAAACTCTGTTTGCTCTTGTTGTTGTAAATATGTAAAGCCAGCATTCAAGTTTTCAGCAAAGATTATGACTAACCACATTCACAATAACTCTTAGGTCTCACATTTACTCATATCAATAGCATAATCAACTAGCAAGCCATAATAATAAATCTCGGATGACAACACTTTCTCAAAACAATCATAATATGATATAATAAGATGGTATCTTGCTAGCCCTTTCTGAGACCGCAAAACATAAATGCAGAGCACCTTTAAAGATCAAGGACTGACTAAACATTGTAATTCATGGTAAAAGAGATCCAATCATAGTCATACCCAATATAAATTAATAGTAATGAACGCAAATGACAGCTGCGCTCTCCAGCTAGTGGTTTTTAATAAGAGGGTGATGACTCAACATAAAAGTAAATAGATAGGCCCTTCGCAGAGGGAAGCAGGGATTTGTAGAGGTGCAAGAGCTCGGTTTTGAAATAGAGATAAATAATATTTTGAGTGGCATACTTTCATTGTCAACATAACAACCAAGAGATGGCGATATCTTCCATGCTACACACATTATAGGCGGTTCCCAAACAGAATGGTAAAGTTTATACTCCCCCTCCACCAACAAGCATCAATCCATGACTTGCTCGAAACAAAGAGTGTCTCCAACTAGCAACAGTCACAAGGGAAGTTTGGTTTGCAATTATATTGATTTAGTTTGCATAAAGCATGGGACTGGGCATCCCGGTGACCAACCATTTTCTCGTGAGTGAGGAGCGGAGTCCACTCCTCTTGAGAATAACCCGCCTAACATGGAAGATAAGGGCATCCCTAGTTGATACATGAGCTATTCGAGCATACAAAACAGAATGTTTATTTGAAGGTTTAGAGTTTGGCACATACAAATTTACTTGGAACAGCAGGTAAATACCGCATATAGGAAGGTATAGTGGACTCATATGGAATAACTTTGGGGTTTAAGGGATTGGATGCACAAGCAGTATTCCCGCTTAGTACAAG
This sequence comes from Aegilops bicornis, assembly GCA_021605145.1. Lineage (NCBI taxonomy): Eukaryota > Viridiplantae > Streptophyta > Magnoliopsida > Poales > Poaceae > Aegilops > Aegilops bicornis. The sequence goes on from CM038675.1 coordinate 502,176,524, forward strand.
TGAAGGCTCGCAAAAGACTGGGAAGCGACCAACTAGAGAGCGACAACAGTCATGAACATACATTAAAATTAATAAACATTGAGTACAAGCATGAGTAGGATATAATCCACCATGAACATAAATATAGTGAAGGCTATGTTGATTTGTTTCAACTACATGTGTGAACATGTGCCAAGTCGAGTCACTTAAATCATTCAAAGGAGGAGACCACCCCATTATACCACATCACAACCATTTTAATAGCATGTTGGCACGCAAGGTAAACCATTATAACTCATAGCTAATCAAGCATGGCACGAGCAACTATGATCTCTAATTGTCATTGCAAACATGTTTATTCATAATAGGCTGAATCTGGAACGATGAACTCATCATATTTACAAAAACAAGAGAGGTCGAGTTCATACCAGCTTTTCTCATCTCAGTTAGTCCATCATATATCGTCATAATTTCCTTTCACTTGCACGACCGAACGATGTGAATAATAATAAGAGTGCACGTGCATTGGACTAATTGGAATCTGCGAGCATTCAATAAACAGGAGAAGACAAGGCAATACGGGCTCTTGGTTAAATCAACAATAATGCATATAAGAGCCACTTCAACAATTCAATTATGGTATTCTCCTATCGACCCCCAAAGAAAAGAAAAGAAAAGAAATAAAACTATTTACACGGGAAAGCTCCCAACAAGCAAAAGAAGAACATGAAATCTTTTTGGGTTTTCCTTTTAATTATTACTACTACAGCAAGAAAAGTAAACTAACTAAAAGTTACTAAATTTTTTTTTGGTTTTTCTCAAGGTTTATTAAACACAGAAGAAGAAAGAAAGAAAAAGAAAATAAACTAGCATGGATATTACAGTGAAAAATTATGAGCACCGACATCTAGCAATGAGTGTGTGAACATAAATGTAATGTCGGTGGGAAATACGTACTCCCCCAACCTTAGGCTTTTGGCCTAAGTTGGTTCATTGCCAAGCATGGCCTGGCGGATACCCGTAGGTGTAGCTGGGGTCGTACTGCGATGCAGCGGTTATCGCCTCCTGAGATGCAGCATGGCGCGAGCTGCCTCTGCCCTCCTATCGTACTCATCTTCCTCCTCTCTGGTAATAAAATGTCTTCCTTTTGCCTGATAATCAAAGAAGGCAGGAGCAGGGAGAGTAATACGGACAACATGACGTGTGTCAAAGATTAAGCGATATCGGAGGGGTGATTCATTCCTCTCGACAAACTGGTGGTAGACCATAAAATTAATGTCTAAATAAGTAGGAGGCTGTTGGGAAACATAGTAATTTCAAAAAAAATCCTACGCACACGCAAGATCATGGTGATGCATAGCAACGTGAGGGGAGAGTGTGTCCACGTACCCTCGTAGACCGAAAGCGGAAGCGTTAGCACAACGCGGTTGATGTAGTCGTACATCTTAACGGCCCGACCGATCAAGCACCGAAACTACGGCACCTCCGAGTTCTTGCACACGTTCAGCTCGATGACGTTCCCCGGACTCCGATCCAGCAGAGTGTCGGGGAAGAGTTCCATCAGCACGACGGCGTGGTGACGATCTTGATGTTCTATCGTCGCAGGGCTTCGCCTAAGCACCGCTACAATATTATCGAGGAGAACTATGGTGGAGGGGGGCAACGCACACGGCTAAGAGATCAAGAGATCAATTGTTGTGTCTATGGGGTGCCCCCCTCCTCCGTATATAAAGGAGTGGAGGAGTGGGCCGGCCAAGGGGGTGGCGCGCCCTAGGGGGGGAGTCCAACTCCCACCGGGAGTAGGACTCCCCCTTTTCCTATTAGGAGTAGGAGAGGGAAGGAAGAGGAAGGAGGGAGCAAGGAAAGGGGGGCCGGCCCCCTTCCCAATTCGGATTGGGCTTGGGGGGGCGCGCCCCTCCCTTCCTCCTTTCCCCTCCTTTCCACTAAGGCCCAATAAGGCCCATATACCTCCCGGGGGGTTCCGATAACCTCCCGGAGTTCCCAGATTGTCCCAATCTCACCGGAACCTTTCCGGTGTCCAAATATAGTCGTCCAATATATCAATCTTTATGTCTCGACCATTTCGAGACTCCTCATCAAGTCCGTGATCACATCCGGGACTCTGAACAACCTTTGGTACATCAAAACTCATAAAGTCGTAATAAAACTGTCAACGAAACCTTAAGCATGCGGACCCTACGGGTTCGAGAACTATGTAGACATGACCGAGACACATTTTCGGTCAATAACCAATAGCAGACCTGGATGCTCATGTTGGCTCCTACATATTCTATGAAGATCTTTATCGGTCAAAACCGCATAACAACATACGTTGTTCCCTTTGTCATCGGTATGTTACTTGCCCGAGATTCGATCGTCGGTATCCAATACCTAGTTCAATCTCGTTACCGGCAAGTCTCTTTACTCGTTACGTAATACATCATCTCGTAAATAACTCATTAGCTACATTGCTTGCAAGGCTTATATTGATGTGCATTACTGAGAGGGCCCAGAGATACCTCTCCGACAATCGGAGTGACAAATCCTAATCTCGAAATACGTCAACTCAACAAGTACCTTCGGAGAAACCTGTAGAGCACCTTTATAATCACCCGATTCGTTGTGACGTTTGGTAGCACACAAAGTGTTCCTTCGGTAAGCGGGAGTTACATAATCTCATAGTCGTAGGAACATGTATAAGTCATGAAGAAAGCAATAGCAACATACTAAACGATCAAGTGCTAAGCTGACAGAATGGGTCAAGTCAATCACATCATTCTCCTAATGATGTGATCCTGTTAATCAAATGACAACTCATGTCTATGGTTAGGAAACTTAACCATCTTTGATTCTGAGCTAGTTAAGTAGAGGCATACTAGTGACACTATGTTTTGTCTATGTATTCACACATGTATTATGTTTCCGGGTAATACAATTCTAGCATGAACAATAAACATTTATCATGATATGAGGAAATAAATAATAACTTTATTATTGCCTCTAGGGCATATTTCCTTAAGTATCCCACTTGCACTAGAGTCAATAATCTAGATTACATAGTAATGATTCTAACACCCATGGAGCCTTGGTGTTGATCATGTTTTGCTCGTGGTAGAGGCTTAGTCAACGGGTCTGCAACATTTAGATCCGTATGTATCTTGCAAATCTCTAGGTCTCCCACCTGGACTTGGTCCCGGATGGAATTGAAGCGTCTCCTGATGTGCTTGGTTCTCTTGTGAAATCTGGATTCCTTCACCAAGGCAATTGCACCAGTATTGTCACAAAAGATTTTCATTGGACCCGATGCACTAGGTACGACACCTAGATCGGATATGAACTCCTTCATCCAGACTCCTTCATTTGCTGCTTCTGAAGCACCTATGTACTCCGCTTCACATGTAGATCCTGCTACGACGCTTTGTTTAGAACTGCACCAACTGACAGCTCCACCGTTTAATAAAAACATGTATCCGGTTTGCGATTTAGAATCGTCCAGATCAGTGTCATAGCTTGCATCGACGTAACCATTTACGACTAGCTCTTTGTCACCTCCATAAACGAGAAACATATCCTTAGTCCTTTTCAGGTATTTCAGGATGTTCTTGACCGTTGTCTAGTGATCCACTCCTGGATTACTTTGGTACCTCCCTGCTAAACTAATAGCAAGGCACACATCAGGTCTGGTACACAGCATTGCATACATGATAGAGCCTCTGGCTGAAGCATAGGGAACTTCTTTCATTTTATTTCTATCTTCTGCAGTGGTCGTGCATTGAGTGTGACTCAATTTCACACCTTGTATTACAGGCAAGAACCCTTTCTTTGCTTGATCCATTTTGAACTTCTTCAAAACCTTATCAAGGTATGTGCTTTGTGAAAGTCCAATTAAACGTCTTGATCTATCTCTATAGATCTTGATGCCTAATATATAAGAAGCTTCACCGAGGTCTTTCATTGAAAAACTTTTATTCAAGTATCCTTTTATGCTATCCAGAAACTCTATATCATTTCCAATCGATAATATGTCATCCACATATAATATTAGAAATGCTACAGAGCTCCCACTCACTTTCTTGTAAATACAGGCTTCCCCAAAAGTCTGCATAAAACCATATGCTTTGATCACACTATCAAAGCGTTTATTCCAACTCCGAGAGGCTTGCACCAGTCCATAAATGGATCGTTGGAGCTTGCACACTTTGTTAGCTCCCTTAGGATCGACAAAACCTTCCGGTTGCATCATATACAACTCTTCTTCCAGAAATCCATTCAGGAATGCAGTTTTGACATCCATCTGCCATATTTCATAATCATATAATGTGGCAATCGCTAACATGATTCAGACAGACTTAAGCATCGCTACGGGTGAGAAGGTCTCATCGTAGTCAACCCCTTGAACTTGTCGAAAACCTTTTGCAACGACTCGATCTTTGTAGACAGTAACATTACCGTCAGCGTCAGTTTTCTTCTTGAAGATCCATTTATTCTCTATTGCTTGCCGATCATCGAGCAAGTCAACCAAAGTCCACACTTTGTTCTCATACATGGATCCCATCTCAGATTTCATGGCTTCAAGCCATTTTGTGGAATCTGGGCTCACCATCGCTTCTTCATAGTTCGTAGGTTCATCATGATCTAGTAGCATGACTTCCAGAACAGGATTACCGTACCACTCTGGTGCGGATCTTACTCTGGTTGATCCACGAAGTTCAGTAACAACTTGATATGAAGTTCCATGATCATCATCATTAACTTCCTCACTAGTTGGTGTAGGTGTCACAGAAACCGGTTTCTGTGATGAACTACTTTCCAATAAGGGAGCCGGTACAGTTACCTCATCAAGTTCTACTTTCCTCCCACTCACTTCTTTTGAGAGAAACTCCTTCTCTATAAAGGATCCATTCTTAGCAACGAATGTCTTGCCTTCCTATCTGTGATAGAAGGTGTACCCAACAGTCTCCTTTAGGTATCCTATGAAGACACATTTCTCCGATTTGGGTTCGAGCTTATCAGGTTGAAGCTTTTTCACATAAGCATCGCAGCCCCAAACTTTCAGAAACGACAACTTTGGTTTCTTGCCAAACCACAGTTCATAAGGCGTCGTCTCAACGGATTTCGATGGTGCCCTATTTAACGTGAATGCGGCCGTCTCTAAAGCATAACCCCAAAACGATAGCGGTAAATCAGTAAGAGACATCATAGATCGCACCATATCTAGTAAAGTATGATTATGACGTTCGAACACACCATTACGCTGTGGTGTTCCGGGTGGCGTGAGTTGCGAAACTATTCCGCATTGTTTCAAATGTAGACCAAAATCGTAACTCAAATATTCTCCTCCACGATCAGATCGTAGAAAATTTATTTTCTTGTTACGATGATTTTCAACTTCACTATGAAATTCTTTGAACTTTTCAAATGTTTCAGACATATGCTTCATTAAGTAGATATACCCATATCTGCTTAAATCATCTGTGAAGGTGAGAAAATAACGATATCTGCCACGAGCCTCAACGTTCATCGGACCACATACATCTGTATGTATGATTTCCAACAAATCTGTTGCTCTCTCCATAGTACCGAAGAACGGCGTTTTAGTCATCTTGCCCATGAGGCACGGTTCGCAAGTACCAAGTGATTCATAATCAAGTGGTTCCAAAAGTCCATCAAGATGGAGTTTCTTCATGCGTTTTACACCGATATGACCTAAGCAGCGATTGCCACAAATAAGTTGCACTATAATTATCAACTCTGCATCTTTTGGCTTCAACATTATGAATATGTGTATCACTACAATCGAGATTCATCAAAAATAGACCACTCTTCAAGGGTGCATGACCATAAAAGATATTAATCATATAAATAGAACAACCATTATTCTCTTATTTAAATGAATAACCGTCTCGCATCAAACAAGATCCAGATATAATGTTCATGCTCAACACTGGCACCAAATAACAATTATTTAGGTCTAAAACTAATCCCGGAGGTAGATGTAGAGGTAGCGTGCCGAACGCCATCAGATCGACTGTGGAACCATTTCCCACGCGCATCGTCACCTCGTCCTTGGCCAGTGTTCGCTTAATCCATATTCCCTGTTTCGAGTTGCAAATATTAGCAACAAAACCAGTATCTAATACCCAGGTGCTACTGCGAGCTCTAGTAAGGTACACATCAATAACCTGTATATCACATATACCTTTGTTTACCTTGCCATCCTTCTTATCCGCCAAATACTTGGGGCAGTTCCGCTTCCAGTGACCAGTCTGCTTGCGAGAAGCACTTTCGATTTCAGGCTTAGGTCCAGACTTGGGTTTCTTCTCCTGACCAGCAACTTGCTTGCTGTTCTTCTTGTAGTTCCCCTTCTTCTTCCCTTTGCCCTTTTTCTTGAAAGTAGTGGTCTTGTTGACCATCAACACTTGATGCTCCTTCTTGATTTCTACCTCCACAGCCTTTAGCATTGCGAAGAGCTCGGGAATCGTCTTATCCATCCCTTGCATGTTATAGTTCATCACGAAGCTCTTGTAGCTTGGTGGCGATGATTGGAGAATTACATCAATGACGCTTATTATCCGGAAGATTAACTCCCGGTTGAATCAAGTGATTATTATACCCGGACATTTTGAGTATATGCTCCTTGTAACTATTCTCCTCCATCTTGCAGCTATAGAACTTTTTGGAGACTTCATATCTCTCAATCCGGGCATTTGCTTGAAATATTAACTTCAACTCCTGGAACATCTCATATGCTCCATGACGTTCAAAACGTCGTTGAAGACCAGTTCTAAGCCGTAAAGCATGGCACACTGAATTATTGAGTAGTCATCGACTTTGCTTCTGCAGACGATAATAACATCCGGTGTTGCCCTGCGGCGACACGGCACCCAGCGGTGCTTCCATGACGTAATTCTTCTGTGCAGCAATGAGGATAATCCTCAAGTTACGGACCCAGTCCGTGTAATTGCTACCATCATCTTTCAACTTTGCTTTCTCAAGGAATGCGTTAAAATTCAATGGAACAACAACACGAGCCATCTATCTACAACAAACATAGAAAATCAAAATACTATCAGGTACTAAGTTCATGATAAATTTAAGTTCAATTAATCATATTACTTAAGAACTCCCACTTAGACACACATCCCTCTAATCATCTAAGTGATCACGTGATCCAAATCAACTAAACCATGACCGATCATCACGTGAAATGGAGTAGCTTTCAATGGTGAACATCACTATGTTGATCATATCTACTATATGATTCATGCTCAACCTTTCGTTCTCAGTGTTCCGAGGCCATATCTGCATATGCTAGGCTCGTCAAGTTTAACCTGAGTATTCTGCGTGTGCAAAACTGGCTTGCACCCGTTGTAGATGGATGTAGAGCTTATCACACCCGATCATCACATGGTTTCTGGGCACGACGAACTTTGGCAACGGTGCATACTCAGGGAGAACACTTTTATCTTGAAATTTATTGAGAGATCATCTTATAATGCTACCATCAATCAAAGCAAGATAAGATGCATAAAAGATAAACATCACATGCAATCAATATAAGTGATATGATATGGCCATCATCATCTTGTGCTTGCCATCTCTGAAGCACCGTCATGATCACCATCGTCACCGGCGCGACACCTTGATCTACATCGTAGCATCGTTGTTGTCTCGCCAATCTTATGCTTCTACGACTATCGCTACCGCTTAGTGATAAAGTAAAGCATTACGTAGCATTGCATTGCATACAATAAAGCGGCAACCATATGGCTCTGACGATTGCCGATAACTCGATTACAAAACATGATCATCTCATACAATAAAATTTAGCATCATGTCTTGACCATATCACATCACAAAATGCCCTGCAAAAACAAGTTAGACGTCCTCTACTTTGTTGTTGCAAGTTTTACGTGGCTGCTACGGGCTTAGCAAGAACCGTTCTTACCAACGCATCAAAACCACAATGATAGTTTGTCAAGTTGGTGCTGTTTTAACCTTCGCAAGGACCTGGCGTATGCCTCCGTTCAACTAAAGTTGGAGAAACCGACACCCGCCACCACACTGTGCAAAGCACGCGTCGGCAGAACCAGTCTCGCATAAGCGTACGCGTAATGTCGGTCCGGGCCGCTTCATCCAACAATACCGCCGAACCAAAGTATGACAGGCTGGTAAGCAGTATGACTTATATCGCCCAATACTCACTTGTGTTCTACTCGTGCATATAACATCAACGCATAAAACCTAGGCTCGGATGCCACTGTTGGGAAACGTAGTAATTTCAAAAAATCCTACGCTACGCAAGATCATGGTGATGCATAGCAACGTGAGGGAGAGTGTGTCCACGTACCCTCGTGAGACCGAAAGCGGGCGTTAGCACAACGCGGTTGATGTAGTCGTACATCTTAACGGCCCGACCGATCAAGCACCGAAACTACGGCACCTCCGAAGTTCTTGCACACGCTCAGCTCGATGGCGTTCCCGGACTCGATCCAGCAGAGTGTCGGGAAGAGTTCCATCAAGACGACGGCGTGGTGACGATCTTGATGTTCTACCGTCGCAGGGCTTCGCCTAAGCACCGCTACAATATTATCAAGGAGAACTATGGTGGAGGGGGGCACCGCACACAGCTAAGAGATCAAGAGATCAATTGTTGTGTCTATGGGGTGCCCCCCTCCTCCGTATATAAAGGAGTGGAGGAGGGGCCGGCCAAGGGGGTGGCGCGCCCTAGGGGGGAGTCCAACTCCCACCGGGAGTAGGACTCCCCCTTTTCCTATTAGGAGTAGGAGAGGGAAGGAAGAGGAAGGAGGGAGGAAGGAAAGGGGGGGGCAGCCCCCTTCCCAATTCGGATTGGGCTTGGGGGGGCCTCCCTTGCTCCTTTCCCCTCCTTTACACTAAGGCCCAATAAGGCCCATATACCTCCCGGGGGGTTCTGATAACCTCCCAAAGCTCCGGTATTGTCCCAATCTCACCCGGAACATTTCCAGTATCCAAATATAGTCGTCCAATATATCAATCTTTATGTCTCGACCATTTCAAGACTCCTCGTCAAGTCCGTGATCACATCCGGGACTCCGAACAACCTTCGGTACATCAAAACTCATAAACTCATAATAAAGTCATCTAAAACCTTAAGTGTATGCGGACCCTACGGGTTCGAGAACTATGTAGACATGACCGAGACACATTTCCGGTCAATAACCAATAGCGGAACCTGGATGCTCATATTGGCTCCTACATATTCTACGAAGATCTTTATCGGTCAAAACCGCATAACAACATATGTTGTTCCCTTTGTCATCGGTATGTTACTTGCCCGAGATTCGATCGTCGGTATCCAAAACCTAGTTCAGTCTCGTTACCGGCAAGTCTCTTTACTCGTTACGTAATGCCTCATCTCGTAACTAACTCATTAGCTGCATTGCTTGCAAGGCTTATATTGATATGCATTACCGAGAGGGCCCAGAGATACCTCTTCGACAATCGGAGTGAAAAATCCTAATCTCGGAATACATCAACTCAACAAGTACCTTCGGAGACACCTGTAGAGCACATTTATAATCAACCAGTTACGTTGTGACGTTCGGTAGCGCACAAAGTGTTCCTCCGGTAAGCGGGAGTTACATAATGTCATAGTCGTAGGAACATGTATAAGTCATGAAGAAAGCAATAGCAATATACTAAACGATCAAGTGCTAAGCTAACAGAATGGGTCAAGTCAATCACATCATTCTCCTAATGATGTGATCCTGTTAATCAAATGACAACTCATGTCTATGGTTAGGAAACTTAACCATCTTTGATTTACGAGCTAGTTAAGTAGAGGCATACTAGTACTCTTCGGAAGACCATGTTTCGATCGTCTTGTTCTCAAACACCCTGAAGTGCGAGAACGTAAAAAGAGGGATCGAATCTTGCGGGTAAAGTGTACAAACCTCTGCAGAGGGTTAAAACCTAATCGATTAGCCGTGTCCCGATTACGGACAATTTGAGCATACGGACTTGGATCTATCTGGAACTCTCAACACGGATGATAACTTAATTGTGGGCAACTTATGATGATTTGGGCTATGAGACATCGGTTGGCGGAACCATGTCATGATAGAAAACTCCATAGTACAGACTCCGCTTATTCCTTTGATGTAGGGAAAATAAAACCAGCTTTTATGCAAAACAAAACTCGCATACGAGCCACAAAGCCATATTGCATATAGTATAGTTTTATCATACATTCTTTTTATTGTGATCTTGCGGTACATTCAATGTACTGACCTACACGGCTGCAACGTCTCATGTTGCAGATACTTTTCTTCCGACGAGTAAGAGTACGGTACAGGGTTACGGTCTACACTCAACCTGCCGATGGCGTTGATGGGACTCCACATCTATTTGATTGTTTTCGCTAAGTATTATGAGGTATATATCATTTTACGTTATTTATACATGTGATTGCACTTTGATATATACATTGATGTACTGTGTGTGCCAGCATACTGATCCAGGGATGGCACAGATACACAGAGGCTTGACCGTCTGAGGTCGGGTCGCTACAACCACCTTGGAACATTTTCTTATGCATATTTCTTCCTCTGATTTTTTTTGAAATTTTTAGTAACTTCAAACAAAAGTGAACCAACCTCAATAAAATTGATAGCAACTACTCCTACAAGTTCCTAGAGACTATATCATGCATTAGGACTACTTGGAACCATATAAATTTTACATGCAAGCTCAAGAACATGGTCACCTAGGCAGCACAAATTTGCAATGAATAGGGCACTAGAACAAAAACTAATTGGACCAGTGGAGGAGTCACATACCAAGGAACAATCTCTCCAAGTAGTTTTGTGAGAGGTGCTTTGAGCAAGGAGATCGAAAATCGCAGCAAAATGAGCTAGAACTCGTGCTTGAGCTGGATATTGGTGTTTGTGGGAGGAAGAAGGAGTGTACGGGTGCAGGAAAAAGTGGAGGGGAGCCACCGTGGGCCCACGAGGCAGGGGGCACGCCCTATGGGGTAGGGCGCGCCCTCCACCCTCGTGGCCAGGTGCTTGCCCCTCCTGTTGTGTTCTCAGTGCCAGATATTCTCAAATATTCCAGAAAAAAATCATATTCCATTTTCAGGGCATTTGGAGAACTTCTATTTTCGGGGTATTTTTATATTGCACAGATAGATCAGAAAACAGACAGAAAAATACTATTTTTACCTTATTTCAACTAAATAACAGAAAGTAGAAAGAGGGTACAAAAGGTTGTGCCTTCTAGTTTCATCCATCTCATGCTCATCAAAAGGAATCCACTAACAAGGTTGATCAGGTCTTGTTAACAAACTCATTCCGAATAACATGGAACCGGAGAAATTTTGAATAACACTATGTTACCTCAACGGGATATGCACATCCCCAATAATAAGAATATCATATTTCTTCTTGACGGTAGGGAAGAGGAAATTCAAAACCTCCAAATATAATCGATGGAATTTTTCCAATAGAGTTGATACTATGAACTTGAGGTTGTTTCCTCGGAAAGTGTACCGTGTGCTCATTACCATTAACATAAAAAGTAACATTGCCTTTCTTGCAATCAATAACAGCCCCTGTAGTATTCAAAAAGGGTCTACCAAGAATAATAGACATACTATCGTCCTCGAAAATATCAAGAATAACATAGTCCGTTAAAATAGTAACTTTTGCAACCACAACAGGCACATCCTCAAAAATACTAACAGGTATAGCATTTGATTTATCATCCATTTGCAAAGATATTTCATTATGTGTCAACTTATTCAAGTCAAGTCTACGATATAAAGAGAGAGGCATAACACTAACACCGGCTCCAAGATCACATAAAGCAGTTTTAACATAGTTTCTTTTAATGGAGCATGGTATAGTAGGTACACCTGGATCTCCAATTTTCTTTGGTATTCCACCCTTAAAAGTATAATTAGCAAGCATGGTGGAAAATTCAGCTTCCGGTATCTTTCTCTTATTAGTAACAATATCTTTCATATACTTAGCATAAGGATTCATTTTGAGCATATCAGTTAATCGCATACGCAAAAAGATAGGTCTGATCATTTCAGCAAAGCGCTCGAAATCTTCATCATCCTTTTTCTTGGATGGTTTGGGAGGGAAAGGCATGGATTTCTGAACCCATGGTTCTCTTTCTTTACCATGTTTCCTAGCAACAAAGTCTCTCTTATCATAACATTGATTCTTTGATTGTGGGTTATCAAGATCCACAGGAGGTTCAGTTTCTACATCACTATCATTACTAGGTTGAGCATCATCATGAACATCATCATTAACATTTTCACTTGGTTCATGTTCATTACCAGATTGTGTTTCAGCATCAGAAATAGAGATATCATTTGGATTCTCGGGTGGTTCAGCAATACGTTCACTAGAAGCATGCAAAGTCCTATCATTTTTCTTTTTCTTCTCTTTAGAAGGACTAGGTGCATCAATATTATTTCTCTGAGAATCTTGCTCAATTATCTTAGGGTGGCCTTCAGGATACAAAGGTTCCTGAGTCATTCTACCAGTTCTAGTAGCCACTCTAATAGCATAATCATTTTTCTTACTATTCATTTCATTGAGCAAATCATTTTGAGCTTTAAGTACTTGTTCTACTTGAGTGGTAACCATAGAAGCATGTTTACTAATGAGTTTGAGTTCACCTCTAACATTAGCCATGTAATTACCCAAGTGTTCACTCATATAAGCATTTTGTTTTAATTGTCTACCAAAATAAGCATGGAAATCTTCTTGCTTAACCATAAAGTTATCAAACTCATCCAAGCATTGGCTAGCAATTTTAGTGAGGGATTTCAGCTTTATCGTATCTATAGAGGGAATTTACCTTTACTACCTGTGTCGGGTTATCAAGACCATGAGTTTCTTCAATAGGTAATGGATTAAGTGTCGGATTTCAGGGTTTTGGCAGACCCTCTAGGTTCGAACTCTGGGGTGCACGCGGAGATCGCACCTCCAACCTACCTACGCCTCGTCGCCTCGCAAGGATCTATACTACACAAAGAACAACACAAGGTACACGAGGTTTATACTGGTTCGGGCCACCATTGTGGTGTAATACCCTACTCCAGTGTGTGGTGTGGTGGATTGCCTCAGGGGCTGATGATGAACAGTACAAGGAAGAACAGCCTCGCGAGGGTCTGTTCTTGGCTGGTGCGATGAACTGCTAGGGGGAGTTCAGTCGCTTCTCTCTCTCTGCTAGGGTTCTATCTGATCCGTCTCTTCCGGATTGATCGATCCCCTTGCCTTGGTGGTGGCTAGTCCTATTTATAGGCAGAGGCCCTGGTCCTCTCCCCAAATATTGAGCGGGAAGGGCACCAACAATTGGCCATTTTGAAGGGGAACATCTAGTACACTTATCCTGACTAAAGTCGGTCCTCGCCTGCCAAAGACTCTGACGGTGACGCCGGCTTGGGCTCCATGATGACCTCCTTCCTGCCGTTCTGCTGGTCTTGGTCATGTTGCACCGAAATGGTTGCCTTTGCTTGATGCTCTCGCCTACGCTTGCCTCCTTTGCACCAAAAGGGAAATGAGGACACTACGCGGGCTGGCGCCCGCCTGGCGCCCTCGGTCCTCATGGCTTGCGTCATGGGCACCTCGTGAGGTACCCCGCCTTGATATCTCCGCCTCCTCGCGAGCCAGCCTGACGAGGCCGTGCCTGAGGAAGCTTTCTGTCGTCCACCCCACGAGTCTTGGCCCCTCGCGAGGGTCTTGAGCTTGTGTTGATGAAGATGGGTTGTACTGGGCCACTCCTTGAGCCACGCCGCAGGCTGCAGGCAGGCAAGTCTGGGTACCCCCGTTCCCAGAACGCCGACATTAATATCATATGATTCTTCAAAAGGAGGTAGATTAAGACCATGTATTTCTTCAATAGGAGGTAAATTCTTAACATCTTCAGCTTTTATACCTTTTTCTTTCATAGATTTCTTTGCCTCTTGCATATCTTCAGGACTGAGAAATAGAACACCTCTTTTCTTCGGAGTTGGTTTAGGAAGTGCCCAATTATTTTCATTTGTCAACATATTATTCAATAGAATTTTAGCTTCATCCGGTGTTCTTTCCCTAAAAACAGAACCAACACAACTATCCAGGTAATCTCTGGAAGCATCGGTTAGTCCATTATAAAAGATATCAAGTATTTCATTTTTCTTGAGAGGATGATCAAGCAAAGCAATAAGTAACTTGAGAAGCCTCCCCCAAGCTTGTGGGAGACTCTCTTCTTCAATTTGCCCAAAATTGTATATTTCCCTCAAAGCAGCTTGTTTCTTATGAGCAGGGAAATATTTAGCAGAGAAGTAATAGATCATATCCTGGGGACTACGCACACAACCAGGATCAAGAGAATTAAACCATATCTTAGCATCACCCTTTAATGAGAATAAAAATATTTTAAGGATATAAAGATAGCGAGATCTCTCATCATTAGTGAACAGGGTGGCCATATCATTTAATTTAGTAAGACGTGCCACAACAGTTTCGGATTCATAGCCATGAAAAGGATCAGATTCAACCAAAGTAATTATATCAGGATCAATAGAGAATTCATAATCCTTATCAGTAACACAAATAGGTGAAGTAGCAAAAGCAGGGTCAGGTCTCATTCTATCATTAAGAGATTGTTGCTTCCATTTAGCTAATAATCTCTTGAGTTCATATCTATCTTTGCAAGCTAAAATAGCTAAAGAAGCTTCTTTATCAAAAACATAACCCTCAGGAACAACATGCAAGTCTTCATCATCACTTTCATCAATATAATCAGTTTCAATAATTTCTTTCTCTCTAGCCCTAGCAATTTGTTCATCAAGAAATTCACCAAGTGGCACAGTAGTATCCAGCATAGAAGTAGTTTCATCATAAGTATCATGCATAGCAGAAGTGGCATCATCAATAACATGCGACATATCAGAACGAATAGCGGAAGCAGGTTTAGGTGTCGCAAGCTTACTCAAAACAGAAGGTGAATCAAGTGCAGAGCTAGATGGCAGTTCCTTACCTCCCCTCGTAGTTGAGGGATAAATTGTTGTCTTAGCGTCTTTCAAGTTCTTCATAGTGACCAGCAGATATAAATCCAAGTGACTCAAAGAATGGAGCTATGCTGCAACGGGCGCCAGAAAATAGTCTTGATAACCCACAAGTATAGGGGATCGCAACAGTTTTTGAGGGTAGAGTGTTCAACCCAAATTTATTGATTTGACACAAGGGGAGCCAAAGAATATTCTCAAGTATTAGCAACTGAGTTGTCAATTCAGCCACACCTGGATAACTTAATATCTGTAACAAAGTATTTAGTAGCAAAGTAATATGATAGTAGTGGTAACGGTAACAAATGTAACGGTAGCAAAAGTAATATTTTTGGTGTTTTGTAGTGATTGTAACAGTAGCAACGGAAAAGTAAATAAGCGAAGAACAATATAGGAAAAGCTCGTAGGCATTGGATCGGTGATGGAGAATTATGCCGGATGCGGTTCATCCTGTAACAATCATAACATAGGGTGACACAGAACTAGCTCCAATTCATTAACGTAATGTAGGCATGTATTCTGAATATAGTCATATGTGTTTATAGAAAAGAACTTGCATGACATCTTTTGTCCTACCCTCCTGCGGCAGCGGGGTCCTAGCGGAAACTAAGGGATATTAAGGCCTCCTTTTAATAGAGTACCGGAACAAAGCATTAGCACATAGTGAATACATGAACTCCTCAAACTATGGTCATCACCGGGAGTGGTCCCGATTATTGTCACTCGGGGTTGCCGGATCATAACACATAGTAGGTGACTATAGGCTTGCAAGATAGGATCAAGAACTCACATATATTTATGAAAACATAATAGGTTCAGATCCGAAATCATGGCACTCGGGCCCTAGTGACAAGCATTAAGCATAGCAGAGTCATATCAACATCAATCTCAGAACATAGTGGATACTAGGGATCAAACCCTAACAAAACTAACTCGATCACCTGATAGATCTCATCCAACCCATCACCGTCCAGCAAGCCTACGATGGAATTACTCACGCACGGCGGTGAGCATCATGAAATTGGTGATGGAGGATGGTTGATGATGACGACGGCGATGAATCCCCCTCTTCGGAGCCCCGAACGGACTCCAGATCAGCCGTCCCGAGAGGTTTTAGGGCTTGGCGGCGGCTTCGTATCGTAAAACGCGATGAATTCTTCTCTCTGATTTTTTTCTCCCCGAAAGCAAATATATAGAGTTGGAGTTGAGGTCGGAGGAGCTCCAGGGGGCCCACGAGGTAGGGGGGCGTGCCCTAGGGGGGAGGGCGCGCCCCCACCCTCGTGGACAGGGTTTGGTCCCCCTGGTCTTCATCTTTTGCAAGGATTTTTTATTATTTCCAAATAGACGTTCCGTGGAGTTTTAGGTCATTCCGGGAACTTTTGTTTCTGCACATAAATAACACCATGGAAAGTCTGCTGAAAACATCGTCGGTCCGGGTTAGTTCCACTCAAATCATGCAAGTTAGAGTCCAAAACAAGGGCAAAAGTGTTTGGAAAAGTAGATACGACGGAGACGTATCAAGTGGCGAGTTGCTCCACACCGGCACGGAAGCAAGCACGGCGGCACAGGCGTCTTTGCTGCTGCGTCGTACTGCGCCACCAGTGTCTGCGGTGTCCGCGCCTCTTGTGTCTGTGGGTGCGCCTCCTGTGCCTGTGGCAGCACCATGCAGGCAGAGACACAAGCCGGGTGCATGGAGAGCAACGAGTCGGTGGCCAGCTTCTCTGTGTCCGCAGCCATCATCGAGGAGAAATAGAACACGTCAGGCCGTCGCCACTTGGGTCCCATGAAGGCCGCCGCCGAGGCGACGACTGCATATTCAAGTGGTTACTTTGCTGCTTCGTCTCTTCCAGGACCTTCATCGACCCCGCAAGTGTCTGCCAGACATGAGGAAGACAAAGGGATCCGCGGGCGGACATTTAGATTAGGTATTAGTTATACCACAAGAGCCGGATTAGCACCACTTAGTTCATGTAAATGTAATGAAATCCATCATGTTTATATGAAGATCCGTCTTTTTTATACAAAATCCTTCATGCTTATATGAAATCAGTCCATGTTTGCATGAATTTCCTCTGGTTGGTTAGAGTTTTGAAAATGTATGCCGCTGGCGTTGGATGTCGTCCTCCACGGAAGGAAGCGGGAGGAAATTTGCATGCTGTCGTTGGAGATGCACTTATGCTGGAAATAATAGAGTCACATCCAATCCGTGAGTTTTGGTAACCCATTTCTTTCTAGCCTCTCCGAATCTCGAGGACGAGATTCATTTTAAGGGTGGTAGGTTTGTAACATCCCAAAATTCTATATTTTGGAATGTTATAATAAATAGATAGATTTGATTGATTGTTTGATTGATTGAGTGAAATTGAGTGAAATTCGAAAAAATTTGAAAGTTAAATGAGAGGCAATAAAAGGACTTTCCCAAACTTTCATTTTCTTTTATGATCGCCGTGAATTCAAATTCTTTTCAAATAAAAAACCCTTGAGTGAAGATGATATGACTTCTTCCATTTAATTAAATGAAAGGGTATTTGGAATATTTGAATTTCATTTGGAAATATTTTCCAACTCAGAAGCTTTATGCAACTCAATGATTTTCACGAGAGAAGATAAAATGACTTCTTCAAATTATGAAATATGAGTTGGGAGTTTCAAAGATCAAAATGTAAAGTCCTTTTGAAATTATTTTCTATTTGGAGTTATTTGGGTTTTATTGAAATTATTTTTCTCCAAAAATAATATATATGGAAAATAGGGTAACATGATTCCCTACATCAGAAAATTGGAGATAAATAAGTTTGAAATCATTTTGGTATTTTTAAAATGATTTTTACTGGATTTTAATAGGGCAGTAGCACTGTTTGAATTATTTGTATTTGTGTAGATTTTAGTTAATGCTAGGAAAATGTTCATCTTGTAGAAAATCTTTTTCTAAAAATTTTGATATATTATATGCCTCTAAAATATTTTTATTTGTTTTGTTTTGTTTATTTTGGTTCGTCTGGAAAATCTTTATTAAAAAAAAACTTTCTCCTCGCCGGACCTGGCTGGCCCAATTCCAGGACCCAAATTTCACCGCACCTCTCGTCCCGATCTGAAGCTCTGCCCGTCATTGCCTCCGATCGGGAAACCGCCGCCGCCTCCCCTCGCCTTGCCCCCTCCTCCACGCCACCTCCTCCCCACCCCCTTAAATAGCGCGGCCCCGGGGCCCGCCTCTCTCTCCTCGCCGTGCCGCAGATCGCCGCCACCAACCGCCGCCGCCGCACTTTGCCGCCACCGTCGCCGACGCCATCGCCTGTGTTTGCCACAGCCGCCGCCGGTTTTCGACGGAAAACCACGAACCGGTATAAGCCGATTTAACCTTCCCGGTTTTCCTTCGGTTTGTTAAATTAGATTTTGTTATTTGCAAGCGTTCGTTAGTTAGGGTTCTGTAGTGAACGTTTTCATTCTGTAGATCTGTGTAGCAAACGTTCGTTATTTAGTCTTTTCTTTTTCTTTTTAATTTCGGCCAAGGACCTATCTGTGATGATTTTATTTACAAATTAGTCCCTAATCTTCATACCCTCACTACTTTTTACTCGTTTGTCAAATCCAACGAAACCAATGCTCACGTCTTTGTTATGATCCCCTCTATCTAGTAAAACAACTTGAACATGTTTTTGAAAGTTTTAAAATTTGAATTCAAACAGATTTGTATTCAAACTTCGTTTGATCGTAACTTGAGTTCCGTAGCTCCGCTTTAGTTGATTCTTTTTGCTAACCAAAGCTATTGACCTAAACTTTCCGATAAGGCCAAATTCAACTAATTTTGGTACTGTTAGAAATTGTTTTATCTTGCAAGAGTTATTTGTTTGGTTTTGATGTTTTCCAAATTGTTTTCTTCGTTCTTTTCGATCTTTTGAGTGATTGCTTATGTGTGGTTCCTATTGCTTGCTTACGATAGATTTACCGGAGTGTGACGAGTAGATCTATCAAGAGTGTTGAGTGCGAATCATCTTCATCAACAGTACATGCAAGTTCACACTTTGATCATACCCCTTTCATACCCAGTTTTTATGCATTAGTTTCAATCCTCAAACATTGCATGATTAGGATGTCATTAACATGTGGGTTGGGAAGTAGTTGATGAGGTAGAACCTATTGCCCTGTTATATTTCAAACCCTTGGGAGTTACTTCTATGTAATGCTTATATTGCTATGCTATGCTCGTAGACGTGGTTTGGGTGAGTGAAATCCATGACAGATGTGAGATTGTTAATTAATGGTTAAACTGAAGGTGGCAACTTAAATACACATCTGGGTGGATTGAGGCACCTGGAGAATCGATGTTACTGTATTTTTGGAAATCCCGGGGGTCCGTGTGATTTTCCTATGGACCGCCACCCAGGCTCAAAGGGAACTGAGATATTTTCGTGCTAGAAACTTCCGTGTGCAGCCACAAGATATTATGGGCTCTAGCATAGTTGAGTAGGTTACGTGAAGCTCTTGAAGAGGTGGATCAGCAGGTAGAGGGTTGTAGGTTTGGTATGGTCTGCCCAGAGTAGAGAGTTAATGTTTCTGAAAAACTGTGTCTCGGTCATCTGTTTCTCAAACATCATGTAGTGCGAGAAATCCAACGGAGGCGATCGAGTCTTGTGGGGAAAGCGCAAACCTCAGCAGAGTGTACAATCTAATCATGGTTAGTCGTGTCCCCGGTTATGGACAATCTTGAGTATCTAGTACTTGGAGTATCCTAAGTATCTCATCACGTTACTTAAATAATTTGTTGGGTTATTGATGTTAATTTGGGATTGAGTTGGAGGAACCTTCTCAATATTTTCAACCAACTTTGTAGTTAAATAAATTATATTCCTTTGCAGTAGGGAAAAATTTGCTTTTCGCAAAAACTATAACCATAGAGCTTTTCCACCAGCCAAATATGCATGTAGTGATAGCTATTATTCATCATCATCCTATGGTGTGAATTTGCCAGTACATTCAATGTAATGACCCTTTGTGGCTGCAACGTCTCATGTTACAGGATCTTACGACGAGTAAGTGATACGTTAGGGTTACAATTTCTACACTCAACTTTGCCGTTGGTGTTGATGGGAATCCACAACCTTGTTACTTCCGCTATTTGGATTGAGGTAATAGTATTTACGTTACTTTATACATGTGATTTACCTCTGTTATAAATCCTCGAGTAATGTGTGTGTCAGCATACCGATCCAGGGATGACACTTAAGCACAAAGACTTGACCGTCTGAGGTCGGGTCGCTACACCGTTTGAGTTAATTGCGTGTATGATTCTCCCTCTATAAAAACTTAATTGCATGTACAGTGTCCACATGACTTGCAGGGTGGCTACAACTTCGTACACAAAGTTAAAAAGAAACAAATCCATCCTTAATCTTGTATTCTAAGTACTCTGTGGGTTCCACTGTCAGTACGGTAGTGAAAGAAGTATATATTAAGTATATATAATATAAAAATCTAAAGTTAAAGACAGAATTCGAACTCAGGTCATCGCATTGCGAGCATCCGGCGCTAACCAGTCCAGCACATTTTTGTTGTGGACGATGCTGGAGATATATATGTCTATGTCTACTCTTATACTCCCTTCATTCCTAAATATTTTTCATTTTCAGATTTCAAATGGACTACCACATATGGATGTGTATATAGACATATTTTATAGTGTAGATTCGCTCATTTTGCTCCATATGTAGTCACTTGTTGAAATCTCTAAAAAGACAAATATTTAGGAACGGAGGGAGTAGAAAACAGATTTGGTGATGATTGTGTGCTTGCCATCCTGCAATATAGGCCGTCGGATTTATATCTAACAGATAGGAAGGAAACTATGGCAATTTTGCAAAAGGATACCCACACCCCTCTCCACATTTGCAAATAAGGCCTTCCCTCATTCATCCTTTTCTCTCACGAGATAAAACTACTCCTACAAATGCATCTTGATGTTCTGTGAAACACACGGGCATCTAGCTAGTTTTTTTTAAAATAGTTACTGCGATAATTGGGTTGAAGTGATATATTTTATGTCTGCCCCGAACGATCTCAGATTCACTAGTAGTAACAAAGAAAAGATTGCCTTGTTAATTAACAGAAAACAGGGTGAAAGCTATCGCATGAGGCCGGTAAAAACAAGGCACACTGGGTTCAGTGTCATCGTCACTACAGCTGTGCGCGTGCGAGAAGTCTACATATCGATGGGGCTACGGAGAGAAAGACGCATCGAGTTTGTGTGAGTGAGGCACAGAGACACAACTAGCGTGTGTGTGTATTTGTGTGTGTGTGTGTGTTGTAGCGACCCGACCTCAGACGGTCAAGCCTGCGTATTCTTGTGCCATCCTCGGATCAAGATCTTTGGCACACACAAGACATCAATGTATATATCAAAGTGCAATCACATGCATAAATAACATAAAACTGATATATACCTCATAATACTCGTGGAAACAAATCAAACGGGTGTGGAGTCCCATCAACGCCATCGGCAGGTTGAGTGTAGACCGTAACCCTGCATCAGTAACTCTTACTGTCGAGGAAATATACGCAACATGATACGTTGCAGCCGTAGGTCAAGACATTGAATGTACCGCAAGATCACAACATGAGAAAACAGATGGTAAAACTATACTATATGCAATTTGGCTTTGTGGCTCAGATTCGAGTTTTGTTTGCATAAAAGCTGATTTTATTTTACCTACATCAAAAGAATAGAATGAAGTCTGTACTATGGAGTTTCCTGTCATGACATGGTTCCGCCAACCGATGTCTCATAGCCCAAAATCATCATAAGTTGCCCACAATTAAGTTATCAATCCGGTGTTGAGAGTTAGAGATAGATCCAAGTCCAGAGGCTCAAATTGTCCGTGAATCGGGACACGGCTAATCGATTAGGTTATAACCCTCTGCAGAGGTTTGTACACTTTACCCGCAAGATTCGATCCCTCTATTTACGTTCTCGCACTTGTGGTGTTTGAGAACAAGATGACCAAACATGGTCTTCCAAAGAGTTCCTCGACCACCGTCCGTACTCATCCCATCCTACCGTAATTCTACATCTGCTAGTACCGCCCCAGCCAGAGTCACAACTAAGGTCAACCAAGCCAGAGCCCATATTGACTTGCGGTTGCACAGGTAAGCTTCCGGTCATGAAGTATTCTTCCGTCTCTTTGAGTCTCGGGTGAAGCTTTCCGCAAGATGTCATGGCGCTTCTCCATGCATCCCGCCAACCACTGGGTTCTCCGGGGTGCCCGTCAACAAATCCTTCACCCAAAGAGTGTGTATTGAATTCTTGTCTCGAGTCTTGAAGTCTTGAGGCCTTGAAGATGCAGATCCTTGCAGGTGTTCCATCATGGAGTTGTCGTCATTGACGAGAGTCCTCCTTCTTCACACCACTTCGAACACTCATACCAAACCCGTCTACTATAGCGTAGCATAAAAATAAAATATCGTCCCGGCTTGGTAACAGGGTGATGGGTTCCTACCTCATGCATACTACTCAACTACAAGGATTCAATAACACTATCGAGGGGTGGTTGCAAAGATGCCACTAAATGCAATAAACATAGGTATGAAAGCATGGTCAAAGTGAACTTGCTCGGTGATGTTGACGAAGAAGGATTATCGTTCTCAAGAAATAACTTGATAGACTACTCGTCACTCTCGATGAAATCTATATAACAAACATATCATTCACATAAGCACTCACACTAACAATCAAAACAAAAGAGAGAGCGAATAAGAATCGAAGGAACTTCAAATAAAACTAGGAGTCTTCTTCTACAACATTCACAAAAATAGTTTTGTCTAACGGAAAATAAAACACTAAAATAATAGAGAATAAAATATAAATTTAGTTAAGACAAAAAAAATAAAGTATTTTTTCATAAAGCTATTTTGAAAGTATTTTCAATTGGGAGTTAAATAAAGAGAGAAATCCATTGCAAGTTATTAGCGAACTTGAATTGATTTCACGATAACAAAATAAAAATAAATATAAAAACTTGGTGAACACCTACTGTTTAACTAATAGAAACCAAACATAAACTTTCTGAAATATAAAATAAAATAATTTAAAAACAACTATAGAAAAAGAAGTAGCTATTATTCGAATAGAACTAAAACAGAATTTGTTTTACATGAAACAATAAGCTAAAATACTCAAACAATTTTGAACTTTTTACCACTTGTAAATATGATCACTAGTGATCAGTAGAAAAAAGAATCAAATAAAAATCTATTTTTAAACTCCCGGAATAAGCAAAACAAGCTTTAATTCAAATCTGATCTAACTCAATTTTTATAAATCCAAACATAGACAAATTATATATTTTTGGAAACTACAGAAAATTGTGATCTAACGCAAAAAGAATCAGCATCATTGGACTTCTAGATCAAAAGTTATAAGCTAAACAAGAACGGAACTAAATCTGTTACGGAAATAAATCTGAAAACGAAAAAAAACAACAAGGAGTTACACAGACGTGAGGCAGAGATGGCAGGGAAGGAGACGGCGATGTGGAGGGCTGCTCAAGTAGGGGGCGAGGTCGGCCGAGGTGGGGGTGGCGGAGGAGGGGTCGGCGCTGGGGAGGTGGCTGGGCGATGGGAGGTTCCAGGAGAGCTCCCCGTGAGCGTTTCTAGGCAGGAAAAGGAGGACGGTGGCGAGGAGGCTACGGGCAGGAGGGGCGTGGTGATGGGAAAAATGGAACGAGGAGAGGGAGGGGTTTTATAGGCGGTCTCGGAGGCGCCTGGGATGGAAAGACGAGGGAGATCGGGAAGGTGGAGTTTCCTGTCTCCATGGATATGGAAAGCTTCAGAACGTGAGAGGAAGCAGAGGAAGGAGATGATCTCTTGTTGGGCTAGAATAGGAAAGTGCTTAATGGGCCAGCAGGTTTTTCCTAATAAAACGATTCCATTCCTATTTTTAAAATTAGGAAACTAAAACAATAAAAAGGAAATCAAATCAATTGAATAAAGAGTTTTTATATACTAAAATTATCGGAAAAATAAAATGTAGATGATGAGCATTATTCCACGGCCAAAATAAAACTTAAAAAATGTTTTTCAGAAAATCCCTAAAGGCTTTATTTCTTTTTGCAAATAATTTTTAAATAAAAACTTTGGTTTTCTTGGCTCAAATATTTTCAAAAATGCCCTGATTTTGGAGGGTCATTTTCTCCGCTCTTTCTTGCTTGCAAGAATTTATTTTTCGGGGTATTTCTCGGGAAGAAAAATAGAGAAGCAAGTGCAAATATTTGAAAGAATTAAATTGCAAAACTCCGTTCAAATTCTTTATAGTTGAAGAAGTCATGTCATCTTCTCTCATTGATTTTAATAGGATGAATTTGAATTTACGGAGAAGGGAAAGTCATTTTATTCCCTCTCATTCAAAAGTTTTTGAAAAGGTTCAAATTTCACTCAAGTTTAATTCACTCAAGCAAACAAACAAACAATTCAATTAATTATATTAACATTCCAAAATTTAGAATTTTGGGATGTTACAAACCTACCACACTTAAAATGAATCGCGTCCTCGAGATTCGAAGAGGCTAGCAAGAAAAAGTTTAGGGGTTGGGGGTCTTCTAGCAAATGTTTTGGTCAGAAAGGTCAGGGGTGCTACCACGCTTAAAAACAAGGTCATGGTTCCAATAAACTCAGATATTTCCTCTGGAGGGCTGACAATGTATGTCTCTTCACATATCTTACAATAGCTCCTTCATTAAAGCTCTTACGCGAGAAGTATAGAGTTTTCCTCGTAATCTTGGGTCGGTTCGTCAAAGTTGAAGTTCGTCCGAGACCGGATCTTCTTAGCTGATGGGTCTGTGTCCATTCTAAACAACTATCGAAACACTCATGGTGGTCTACAATTTATGGTTTTCTCCTGCAGAAAACGGGTGCAGGTTGAACTTCACCGTATAACCTACGATTGGCAACGGTTGCTGTAGAAGGGTTCCATCGTACTACCATTCTATGGTTTTATGGCTTATCGCGTCGACACTCTTCTAAGGTTTTCGAGGCTCTCTGATTTTCCATCAACATATGATAGTTCATGATAGAAGTCTCCGGTATGGGGGCCAATCCATCCCGTACTTGAATCATTACCACATAAGTAAATATCGAATCACGTATTCTAACACTTGGGACTACTCACAAACATAGAATAATTTCTCTTGTTGATTTAACCGAGTTCAGATAAATCCATGGTTTCTGCAAGCCAAACAAAACATCTATCGTTACTTCACCACTCTCGTGTTTTTGCGTAACCTCCTCTGAAACTTATGCTGATTGGATCACCGATTCTTCCAAATTTATTCCTTTATCAAGGTTACATCTGTTCCTTATCAAAATCCTGGGCCTGTGGGTTATGGCCCACTTCAACACTAGTGCATCTTTAACTCATCCTTGGAGTTACAATTGCTCCATTTTCCAACATTACACCACTTTAAATCCAATAACATTTCATTTCTTAATACCATCATATCAAAGATAAAACTTCAACTCATTTTTTCCAAACTCCAACCTGTGGGACACATTTCCATTTCCATTGGTCTAGTGTTCTTCATAGGGTACTATCACCCTTAAAATGAAATTCACAAATCCATCCATAGACCATATTTCTCATATCCTCGAAAATGGTCAAAATCTGTGTTCATAGAGTAACAACTCATACAATTAAACATATGAAAACATGTCACCTTAACTTTATTGATTTCATGAATCCATTGCAAACTCTGAGCACCCATTACATAACTCAACTTATTGTACTCATGAAAAAAAATTGGTTTCTACCACTCTTATTATCCATATCAAAATTCCAACTACTCAACTCCAGCCTTCCTTCTTGTAGGAACATTTAGTAGCATAATGTCCTGCTTCCTTGCAATGAAAACACATAACTTTCGATAAGTCTTTGGGCTTCTTGGAGATGGTGCCTGCTCCTTGACTTCCTTGCTTCCTTTCAAGACAATGATTGGCATAATGCCCGACGTCCTTACATTCAAAACAGGTAATACGACTCTTGTCCCTCTTTGCAGAAATTGGGTTGTTACGAGGGTGTGTTTGTTTTCTCTTCACGGGTTTCTTCGTTACGATCAAACCTTCAATTCCTGTGGATCAAACTCTATTGCTTCCGCCGGGAAGTATCCCAGACACTCTTTTCTTTCCTTGGTGCAATGTTGTGAAAAATGTCCTTCTTCTCCACATGAATAGCAGGCATTGGAGTAAAATATGTTGAGGCCTTCTCCATCAGGGTCTTCAACACATTCCTTCATCACAGGTTCTTTCATAACTTCTCGGAGGGCTTCTTTCATTCCTTCTTCCTGCTCCTAAATAGTTTGTTGCACCATGGGGTAAATGTGACAATCGAGTCGGGTAGTGGGTGGTTCCTTCACACAAGAAACAAGTCACCCGACTAGTTGGGCATTCCTCACTGGGTGTTTCTCCTCACAATGAGGGCATCCATCCTTGTGTTCCTCACAGGTGTGTCCTATTTCTCCGCAAATCTTGCAGGCACAAGGTTTATTTCTTGGTGTATCATGGTGCTTCCGGGTAAGACGAGATCTTGTCGAGTCTTCTTGAATTCTTCCCAAGTCTTTGCTCCATTCCATCCTCAGTATAGCTTGATGCATCTGCCACCATGTTGCGGCACTTCCTTCAAAATCTTGAAGAGCGACGATACTTCATTCTTCCTTGAAACCAAATTGCTCCCGAAGTGATTCTCCATGTTACGAATCCATAGCTACGCCTCCTACCGAGTCTTGATCGAAGAATATCAAGCCAACCGTTCATCATCTATGGGGTCCAAAAGTTTTGGGATGAGATATGAGAGAGGTGGGGAGGGATACACACAATACAAACAATAGTTTTTGAAGAAACAAGTTTTACTTTGTGGCTGTCGGAAAACATCAAACAAATGACAGCTCACACATCATCGCATCTAACGTAAGTGTGTAACAGGGGTTTGGTCTTCTAAAGGTCAAATATTTCTTCAGGAACTTCAAATCTTCGGAGTCTTCAACTGTTGTAGCTTCTAATACATGGTGAAATCCTCTTTACTCTGAAGGGGTCATCAGTTCTCCGATATCAAATCCTTCTTGGAGCGTCTTGATTGATCCTCCGGGTGATCAAAGGATAAGGGTATATTCTAACTATTTGAGGTGAGAGGGTCTATTTGATAAATTCAGAAAAGATGAGAAGTAAGAGTCTTTTTGTAAATAAAGTTTTGAGATATCCTGTCCTAAGGGCTTTTCCGGTTTCTAGGGTCACGTCCTACGGTCAACATGTGCTCGATACCATTTACAGTAGCGACCCGACCTCGACGGTCAAGCCTACGTATTCTTATGCCATCCTCGGATCAAGATCTTTGGCACACACAAGACATCAATGTATATATCAAAGTGCAATCACATGCATAAATAACGTAAAACTGATATATACCTCATAATACTCAGCGGAAACAAATCAAACGGGTGTGGAGTCCCATCAACGCCATCGGCAGGTTGAGTGTAGACCGTAACCCTGTACCGTAACTCTTACTCGTCGAGGAAATATCTGCAACATGATACGTTGCAGCCGTGTAGGTCAATACATTGAATGTACCGGCAAGATCACAACATGAGAAAACAGATGGTAAAACTATACTATATGCAATTTGGCTTTGTGGCTCAGATTCGAGTTTTGTTTGCATAAAAGCTGATTTTATTTTACCTACATCAAAAGAATAGAATGAAGTCTGTACTATGGAGTTTCCTGTCATGACATGGTTCCGCCAACCGATGTCTCATAGCCCAAAATCATCATAAGTTGCCCACAATTAAGTTATCAATCCGGTGTTGAGAGTTCCGAGATAGATCCAAGTCCAGAGGCTCAAATTGTCCGTAATCGGGACACGGCTAATCGATTAGGTTATAACCCTCTGCAGAGGTTTGTACACTTTACCCGCAAGATTCGATCCCTCTATTTACGTTCTCGCACTTCGTGGTGTTTGAGAACAAGATGACCGAAACATGGTCTTCCAAAGAGTTCCTCGACCACCGTCGGTACTCATCCCATCCTACCGTAGTTCTACATCCGCTAGTACCGTCCCCAGCCAGAGTCACAACTAAGGTCAACCAAGCGAGCCCATATTGACTTGCGGTTGCACAGGTAAGCTTCCGGTCATGAAGTATTCTTCCGTCTCTTTGAGTCTGGGTGAAGCTTTCCGCAAGATGTCATGGCGCTTCTCCATGCATCCCGGCCAACCACTGGGTTCTCCAGGGTGCCCGTCAACCGTCCTTCACCCAGTAGTGTGTATTGAATTCTTGTCTCGAGTCTTGAAGTCTTGAGGCCTTGAAGATGCAATCCTTGCGTGTTCCATCATGGAGTTGTCGTCATTGACGTAGAGTCCTCCTTCTTCACACCACTTTCGAACACTCATACCAAACCCCGTCTACTATAGCGTAGCATAAAAATAAAATATCGTCCCGGGCTTGGTAACAGGGTGATGGGTTCCTACCTCATGCATACTACTCAACTACAAGGATTCAATAACACTCCTGAGGGGTGGTTGCAAAGATGCCACTAAATGCAATAAACATAGGTATGAAAGCATGGTCAAAGTGAACTTGCTCGGTGATGTTGACGAAGAAGAATTATCGTTCTCAAGAAATAACTTGATAGACTACTCGTCACTCTACGATGAAATCTATATAACAAACATATCATTCACATAAGCACTCACACTAACAATCAAAACAAAAGAGAGAGCGAATAAGAATCGAAGGAACTTCAAATAAAACTAGGAGTCTTCTTCTACAACATTCACAAAAATAGTTTTGTCTAACGGAAAATAAAACACTAAAATAATAGAGAATAAAATATAAATATAGTTAAGACAAAAAAATAAAGTATATTTTTCAAAAAGCTATTTTGAAAGTATTTTCAATTGGGAGTTAAAACAGTAGAGAAATCCATTGCAAGTTATTAGCGAACTTGAATTGATTTCACGATAACAAAATAAAAATAAATATAAAAACTTGGTGAACACCTACTGTTTAACTAATAGAAACCAAACATAAACTTTCTGAAATATAAAATAAAATAATTTAAAAACAACTATAGAAAAGAAGTAGCTATTATTGAATAGAACTAAAACAGAATTTGTTTTACATGAAACAATAAGCTAAAATACTCAAACAATTTTGAACTTTTTACCACTGGTAAATATGATCACTAGTGATCAGTAGAAAAAGAATCAAATAAAAATCTATTTTTAAACTCCCGGAATAAGCAAAACAAGCTTTAATTCAAATCTGATCTAACTCAATTTTTATAAATCCAAACATAGACAAATTATATATTTTTGGAAACTACAGAAAATTGTGATCTAACGCAAAAAGAATCAGCATCATTGGACTTCTAGATCAAAAGTTATAAGCTAAACAAGAACGGAACTAAATCTGTTACGGAAATAAATCTGAAAGCGAAAAAAACAACAAGGGAGTTACTCAGACGTGAGGCAGAGAGATGGCAGGAAGGAGACGGCGATGTGGAGGGCTGCTCGGCGAGGGGGCGAGGTCGCGAGGGTGGGGGTGGCGGAGGAGGGTCGGCTTGGGGAGGTGGCGCTGGGCGATGGGGAGGTTCCAGGAGAGCTCTGGTGAGCGTTCTAGGCAGGGAAAAGGAGGACGGTGGCGAGGAGGCTACGGGCAGGAGGGGGCGTGGTGATGGGAAAAATGGAACGAGGAGAGGAGGGGGTTTTATAGGCGGTCTCGGGAGGCGCTGGGATGGAAAGACGAGGGAGATCGGGAAGGTGGAGTTTCTGTCTCCATGGATATGGAAAGCTTCAGAACGTGAGAGGAAACAGAGGAAGGAGATGATCTCTTGTTGGGCTAGAATAGGAAAGTGCTTAATGGGCCAGCAGGTTTTTCCTAATAAAACGATTCCATTCCTATTTTTAAAATTAGGAAACTAAAACAATAAAAAGGAAATCAAATCAATTGGAATAAAGAGTTTTTATATACTAAAATTATCGAGAAAATAAAATGTAGATGATGAGCATTATTCCACGGCCAAAATAAAAACTTAAAAAAATGTTTTTCAGAAAATCCCTAAAGGCTTTATTTCTTTTTGCAAATAATTTTTAAATAAAACTTTGGTTTTTCTTGGCTCAAATATTTTCAAAAATGCCCCTGATTTTGGAGGGTCATTTTCCTCCGCTCTTTCTTGCTTGCAAGAATTTATTTTTCGGGGTATTTCTCGGGGAAGAAAAATAGAGAAGCAAGTGCAAATATTTGAAAGAATTAAATTGCAAAACTCCGTTCAAATTCTTTATAGTTGAAGAAGTCATGTCATCTTCTCTCATTGATTTTAATAGGATGAATTTGAATTTACCGGAGAAGGGGAAAGTCATTTTATTCCCTCTCATTCAAAAGTTTTTGAAAAGGTTCAAATTTCACTCAAGTTTAATTCACTCAAGAAAACAAACAAACAATTCAATTAATTATATTAACATTCCAAAATTTAGAATTTTGGGATGTTACATGTGTGTGTGTGTGTGTGTGTTTGAGAGAGAAACCAATTGATAGATTAAGATCAAGATCGAGTTCTCACCCTTCTGCTGTCATTGTTGGGGGGCATGGGGAGGGGGGAGAGAGAGACGTATTGAGAGTGTGCGCGCGGTAGGCACAGAGGCATAACTAGCGAGTGTGTGTGTATGTGTGTGTGTCTTTGAGAGAGAAGCCAGTAGATACATTACTATCAAGATCGAGATGCCACCCTACTCATTCGGTGTCCGGTAGTGTGTGTGTGTGTGTGTGTGTGTGTGTGTGTGTGTGTGTTTGAGAGAGAAGCCAGTAGATAGATTAGTATCAAGATCGAGGTGTCACCCTTACTCCTTCAAAGGTCGGGAAGTGTGTGTGTCTGTGGGTGTGGGGGGGGGGGCGCAGTGACACGTAGATATAGGGAGAAGGAGTTTGTGTGACAAATATCTATATTAAGGGATAGGTAGATAGCATGTGTGCGAGGCATACTTAAAGCATCACGGAGATAAACAGGCGGTGTGCATGCAAGTGCCGGATAAAATTAAGAGAGAAACAATGTCTATGCGTGTGTGTGTGTGTGTGAGAGAGAGAGAGATCTCAAAACAAAAGGTGCTCCCCTGGAATCCCATTGTATGTATTCATATGGTTCCGGGACTTGAGATTACCTTAGGCATATGTGTGAGAGACATAATTATACTTTGAGACATTAGTGGCGGTGGGTGGGTGGAATTAAAGGGATGGGCGTGTTTGACAGAGGAGTGTTTGTGTTTCTATGTGAGAGACTTGTAGGACGGGGTAGAAAGACGAATTCTAACCTTGACTGAGGGAGAGAAATACACGAAGTGCACGTGTGTGATTTCGATGCCCACGGAGAAATGAGATACGTATGCGTGTGAGAGAGATTGCATAATTCATTCATGTATCACTATCTAGTGATCGTGGATGTGCATCGCTTGAACATAAATCAATATCTACTTTGTATCGTGGCCAAAGATACAATATCAATTCAACGCTATAAAGATTGGACACTCACATATCACATTTTTTTTCTAAATAATCCTTTTCAATTGTGCATGCCAAAGTTACAGTGATGTTTCTTCAAACAACCAATGTAGCTATCATGTACATGCACCATTGTTAGTCTTGCGTTCAAATTCATTAGTCTTGGATGATTTAAGGTTCTATTATGAAGTAATATATGTAATATTCATATATGAATTCAACGGGTATGCAATTTAGGAAATGGAGGCTATGTAATCATATGAGGTAACACTTTTAAGTAGTGGACTACAATATCCATTTCTTTTGTGGGACTACAATGTCCATTTCTTTTTGTGCGCCTCTAAAATAACACGTCAATTCATTTTGTTTAAAGTAAAAAGCAAATGTCACTAAATTATCTATTTACACGAGAAATACATAGGCTGAGCATTTGATCCCTTTTTTGTCAATGCACCTCTACACCCGTACGATTGGCCGCGTCTGTGTGAACGTCCAAGTTATCGGTGCATCATCCCGAGTTATTGTCTTTTTTTTCTGGGGTGGACTTCACACTAGTTATTAACTACTGACGTGTCCTCGTGTACACACTCTCGCATGACCTTCCCGCTAGCACTGTCCAAAATTAGTTGAAACTGGATACGAACAATCTCGTGGGCGGGAAAATCTCCTGCCTCCTTCTAAAATTTCCGCCACCTAGTCTTTAGCATGTGAAATTGCCCTTTTGTCCTTAGTGCATGGAGAACAACAGTTACAATACGACCCTCATTTACATAATAGGTCGGGGCTACTTTGGTAACTTTCGGTTCCCCCCACCACACGGCACCCCCATTTCCTCTCCCCCTCCCGCAAAAAACGACTAACTCCACAACACCAGAGCATCTTACATCACGCCATCCGTACTTCACCGGCCTTTCTACCCCTCCCCTCTCAAAACCCTAGACTGCTCATCCACCGGCGTACCAAAGCCCATTCACTGCCAGTGAGGTCCACCTCGGCAGATCTGCTTCTGCGGCCGCATCTACCCCTCCCACCTCCCCTAGAAATAAGTAGATTGCTCATCCACCACTATACCACAACCCATTCAGTGTCGGCCTTGTCCACGGCGTCGGATCTGCTTCGCCGATACTCTCATCAACCACATCACATCTGTAGCGGCTCCTTCATACTCCCCACCGGAGACGCTTCATCCACACCCCCCGGAGCCGCCCCACCGATGCCCCCGTCGACGGCCTCTGATCCTCTTTGCCGAGACCTTCCTCAACCCTACTGGAGCCGTTTCGCCGACACCATCGTCAACCCTACCGGAGTAGCTTCGCATATACCATTCTAAACCCTACCGGGGCCACTTTGCCAACTCACAAGTCCACGGACTCAGATCCGCTTCATCGCACCCTCGTCCAACCTACCGGAGCAGCTTCTGGCGCCCCGTCCACGACCGCAGATCCACCTCGTCGACACCATCCTGAACCCAACCACCGGAGCAGCTTCACCGACGCCCTCGTCCACGTCCTCAGATCCGCTTCGCCCACACCATAGTCCACCATACCGGAGCCGCTCCACAAATACCCTACTCGACGGTTCTATATCTCCTTACCTGACCCTGTCAGCCAGCGCAGCGTCATCACCCTTGACGTTTCTAACCTGATTCCCACCGTCTGGCAAGATACCAAGCACCCGCCACGGCCTAGGTACTTGTCACTTTTAAACCCGTCTAGCATCACCTGCCCGATGTACTTCAAATATACTAACTGGTTGCTGTTACATGTTATGCAGCTGGCAAAAATTACAAGGACGATGTTTCTTCTGGATCTAGCACCTTGGACAACAAAGATCCTTAACAGAGGCATTGCTATGATCTTGTAAGTGTGTCTCTCTCTCTCTTGTTGTGTGCCTGCCAACGTGCTTTGCTAGGATTTTCGACCAGTAATCCCTTTGTGCAAACAATGATTTCTACTACTGGCCGCTAAATTAGATATGTTGATGTCATACATATACTCCCTCTGTTCCTAAATTTAAGTCTTTCTAGAGATTCCACTATAGGCTACATACAGAGCAAAATGAGTGAATCTACACTCAAAAATGCATCTATATACATCTGTATGTGGTCCATACTGGAATCTCTACAAAGACATATTTAGGAACAGAGGTAGTACATTACACAAAATATTAGGTGGCATGTAGGAATTCCAGTGCACTACATTAGGCTCCCTTAGAGTGCCTGCTAGTTCAGCACACAGAGTCATGGCTAGTTTATGCTAAGCACACAATAGTTAATTGGTGGTTTAAATATGCGCAAGGGATATGCAATGTATTATCATGTAGAGATGTCTGAAATTAGCCGTGTCAACTTGCAGATGGGGTTACACAATGATAAAGTACAAGATGTATGTGGAAATTTCATTGAACATCGCAAAAAAGGAGAGGCAGCGGTGAGCCTATACAGTGTGCTATGGTAGGTCACTCCGTCCTAGTACCTTTGCAGGATTCTCCCAGAATCTGCCCCTCTCTAGCTTCTCCTAGAATCTTTGACCCCCTTTTGTTTTCCAATCCTACCTAATTAGACCCTAACTAGATAGGATTGTAAAACAAATGGGGCTCAAAGATTCTGGGAGAATCTGAGTAGGGTCGATGCAGGAGAATCTGGCAAAAGAACTGGGCCTCCATTGCAATCATCGTGACATGTTATTTGTATGTCAGTTCTATTGGCCAAGTTTCTTAGGGACAATTATTCTGAGTTATCCTAAGAAAATAAGCACCTTTGAATATAAGCTCCAAGCCAACCACTTCTTTTCATTGCCTGCCTTTTTAGCTTATCTGTGGTATGATCAATGAAAAGCCTAGATTGCATTATATTTTGTCATTTTGCTACCCATATGAAAATTAATTTGACTTGCAAACATCACAAATTGAACCCAGTGTAGTAATTAATATGATAGGAAAACAGACCATCAATATTTGTTCAAAATGCAAATACAAAGATACCATCTACTTGGCACAATCTAATTTGGTCAATGTCTTCCATACAGATCTCATTGCCTGATTTAAACAAAGAACGCATGACCTAAATTTAAATGAAGAACAATCATTTATCGAAATTCGATGGTCTAAGTGGCTGGTTATTATCATATAGAAGCACCACCTGAAAGCATCATATAGCATCAGCAGCTCATAGCAACTCATCATACAGCAGCAGCAGCCGTGTGCAATTCATCATATACCAGCAACAGCTCATAGCAATTCATTATATAGCAGCAGCAGGAGTAGCTCATAGCAATTCATCATATAGCAGCAGCAGGAGCAGCTCATAGTAATTCATCATATAGCAGCAGCAGTAGCTTATAGCAACTCATCATATAGCAGCAGCAGTAGCTCATAGCAATTCATCATATAGCAGCATCAGCTCAGAGCAATTCATCATATAGCAGCAACAGGAGCATCTCATAGCAATGCATCATATAGCAGCAGCAGAAGTAGCTCATAGCAATTCATCGTATAGCAGATTAGAATGAAAATTGTGCAAAAAAATTAGTGGAGATCCTCACCTTGTTGGATGAACTCATCCTTCAACAGCACCTCAAGTCCATGACCTGGGAGGAGGGGAGGGGGAACAAGGTGCCTTCTGCCACAATGTGGCATCAGCCGTAGTTGTGCGGTGCCCGCCGAAGTAGTGCGTTGGACTGACAACAACGGAGCAGCTGCTGGAGACTATGAGAATGAGGGGCTGCACCAGAGGGAGGAGCAGCCGGGGAGATTTGGCCCTACCCACCGGCCATGTAGACTAGCTGGACAGAGCATCGTCGAGGACCAGGCCAGATGGTACCAGTGGCGACGGCTCACTGGAGGAACCCTAGCGCTGCAGGCAGGGGATCGAGGTAGAGGGAAAGGGGAGAGGAGATGCAAGCGGGCAGGGCAATGAACGCTTGCGTGTTTGTTTTTACTTGAGGGTCAGGTGTGATGCGGGCGTGAGCAAAGGCATTTTGAGTGAAATATAGGCAGACAACAGAGTCATTTCACTATTCCCCTTCCCTTCAATTTTTAGTTAGCTTCTACCTGAAACACCCCCCTCCAAAGCGAAATAAGTTGAGCCCAAGCCCATAACTCAAAAATGACTTCTTTACATCTTTTATGGCTTATTTTGACAATAAGCTATGAAAAGGCAGAATAGAACTGGCCCTTAACCTGCAATTCAATTGTGCGTGCAATGATGAATCAATCCTGCCTGCTATAGTGTACATTTAGGCATCATCATACATGGCATAACCTAATACATGTGCATTTCATTATGGAATCTAAAATATGCAATGTTAATGTTAGTTCATACGTTACATATGATGTTTAAATGCCCCTTAAATCTGGTCAGTCAAGTGATGGTCTTTAAGCCTCCTATGCTTGTTTTCTTGATATGTAAGATTTGCTCACACATCTGTTCAATTGCTTGTTTGTGTCAGCCAGCCATACTAGGACTGTTTGCTTTGATTACTTGTTGTTCTTGACCTAACAGAGCTTGTCAATGATTTAAACACTAAGGGCTGCTGTAGTGGGGGGCTTGTATAACTGATAGGTGACATAAAGGTTTGGCTGTACACTAAAGTAGGCTCTCCAAGAGTACCTGGAGATCCAGTTCGAAGGTATGCCTAGTTTTTCCATAGTGCACACATAGTAAATGCTCATTTCATTGTGTGAAAGAGATGTGGCATGTTTCATTATGTGGTGTTGTTTTGTTATAATATCATGCTTTTGTGTTGTTCACAGACTGGAAAGTATGCATATTTATCTTCCAAGGAGACCAGTAACTAGTTTGTGTCACCTTGCAGAGGGGGTGCAATGAAGATAAGACTGAGGATTTCCAAGTACAAGATGTTAGGAAGGAGCCTTGCAAGAGAAGGAGGAGCAGCGCTGATCCTGTTCAACCAGTTAAGGTAAGTCACACTGTAGTACAATTACCAGGATATCCTATTTGTCTGACGTTGTGCTTGCGTAGGGTTCTTCACCTGCAACCCAATCATTGGGCCATTGATTAAAACCCCCTCCACTCACTACTATATGATATTCTAACTTTTTTGTAAATCAGATGTATGTAAACACATTTTAATGTGTCTGTTCACTCACTATGGATGTAGTCTACTTTTAAATATCTAAAACATCTTATAGTAGTGAACAGTGTGAAACTGCTTGCTGCCATGGTAGAGTTGTCGATGTCATAAATGTCATAACCAAATGCATATTCACATCATTAGCCTCCCTATCATTACTAGGATATTGATTACATACTACTCGAGATACTTCATAGGGGGCAAACAATATTACATTACTTGTTCCTTTATATAGTAAATGTAGCTAGGTCGTGGATGTTATTGAGGCGTGCATGTATGCATGCTGCCAACTCAATAGTTCAATTGCTTGTTTGTATCAGGCATAGTTAAATTGCTCTTTTCAATTGCTTTATTGGTCCTCAGTTAATGAGATGCCCAAACAATCATGCCAGATGTTGGGTACTTGCATAACTATTAGTTGACATAATTAAAAGCCTTACCATTTAATTACTCCAGTGAAGTGTGCCTGAAGCTTTGAAGTATATTAACCAACTATTACTCCATGAGGCTCACAATCTAGTTTATACTAGGCTAATGATTGCATAGTTTTGCTTGCTGTAGTAGGTTTGTATGAATCCCTCTTCTGTGCATTATGCTCCCTAAGACTTCAATTGAGCTACAGAATGGCCAACTACTTGCTTACTTATACGCAATGTGTTGTCTAAATTTATAACCCGTCTGTGTTTTGGATTTGGCCCCAACTTCATGCTCCTCTAGTGAGCTAAGAGAGATTTCTATATGCGAGTTGCACAGACTACCATTTTTATAATTTTTAAAATATCACCTGCTTATTCTTCATGACGTGTAACATTATTGTTAGTCATATTTTGCCATGTACAAAATAGTCTGTCTTGCTCGCTTCACTGTTGTAACTATATTTTTGCCCTAGTCATGTGTACTTATAGAAACATTTCAGGATGAAGTGACATCAACACAAAGATGTGCGAGTAGTGTGGCATGACTGTTACCAAATGATTATGGATTGGAATTGGAGTGTACTGATGTTCTCGAGCATCAACTAGAGGTGGCAAGACAACATGTACATGATTCTCAACGTGCTATCAACAAGTTGAGACTGGACTTGCAGGTATTAGATGCAGGAGTAAAAAAATGAAATGCGACACTGAGGTAACCAAGAAGGAATTGGAGATTTTGCAGACTGAAATTTGTGCTATCTGAATCAGCCCAATCCTATTTTCTAAAGAGATTATAGTTCAAATGGTAAGTTATGTTGATGCGTGTCCAGGATGTATGAGCTTTATTTGCTCATGTATGTAATTTGCTGTTTGTGTATGCTTTATTATCACTTGTGCCGAACTATAATGCCTAGTGGGTATAATCGGCTGTAATTTCTTTATTGTATAGTGTAAGATTATTCTACATTTCTATGCCTTAGTCTTTTTATTATACTGTGTATGTTTTTTAGAGGCGATAGTATAGAGTAGGATAATTCTTTGAATATGCTATATCGTTGAAACGGGGGCCAACACGCCCAAACATTTCCTGGACGCCATACACACGAACAAACATGTGTAGTCAAAGCGGGCCTTAATTGGGCTGGTCAAAATAATATTTAGTGGATCCCAAATGATGTGGCCTATCGTAACAACGACTCTTAGTAGTCCGTTAACAGGCTAAAAGCTCGATAGGGCCGTATAAATGGAAATGGCCTGCGGGTGCTAGCATGCCAAAATAAATGTTAATTTTGTCTAGGCCCTTTTACTTTACGGGCCAGTAAGCCCAAAGTGTTATGGGATAGAGGAGGCCCAATTTGCAAACTAGGCTTTTAACAGGTCAAAAGTCGCGTCGGGCTGAAATTTTGCCCTGCGGAACGTGGGCCCCTAATGGACCCAAAATTAGGTTTCATAGTAAAAGGCCCAACTATTGTGCGGACCGTTAGCAGGCCGAAAGACAAAATGGGCTTGGACCGAATGGGCCGAGGACGGGCCTAAAGTCACAAGAGGCTAGAAGTTGGCCCAACTGCAGAATGGGCCGAGAAAAGGCCGAAAGATGTTCCACACCATTAACGGGCTGGGACTGACGATGGGCTGCTAACAGGCCGAAAGAAGCTAGGGCCATAATTGGGCCCAAAGATGTAGCAGGCCGTTAATGGGATGAAACTAACGATGGGCTGGAAATTGTCAAATCTAGAATGGGCCTTTGATGGGCCAATTCTGTGTAAATTGTATGGTCCATGCTTGTGAATGGGCCTGACTCAAGTAGGCGGCTAATGGGTCGGCCCGCTTATTTTGACATGCCCAGCCTTTTAACCTAAATGGGCCACTGTTGGGCCGAGACACGTGTCGGCGTATCATAGGCGCGTCCTGTCCATTCGCTGGATGCCAACTGTCTGAACGCCGGGCCGACACGTGGATCTGCCGGCGAATGAGAATTTTACACGTGGAAAATTCCCATTGGTCCGGGCTATTAAAGGGTTACCAGATCCAAACCGGAACCCGATAGCTTGACGGCGACCCTTTACGGTGGATGCCACGTGTCTGTTACCCTTGACGAAAGCACTTCTATGACGCGTGATTTATCGTCATGGAAGTGGACACTTCTGTGATGATAATTTTGGTAATGTCATGGAACACTTCTACGACAGCACAGATATGACTATCTTGATTTTGTCATAAAATCGTCATGGATGTACATGCATGGCAGAAAACGTGACCTACTGTGATAAACACGTTTCATCGCGGAAGTGTTTTTTTTTGTAGTGTTGGAGACGTATCATGGAGTAATAGTAGTAGATGCAGGCAGGAGTCAGTCTACTAATCTTGGACGTGATTCCTATATACATGATCATTGCCTTGGATATCATCATGATTATTTTATTTTCTATCTATTGCCCAACAATAATTTGTTTACCCACCGTATGCTATTTTCTCAAGAGAAACCACTAGTGAAATATATGCCCCCCGGTCTATTTCCTATCATATTATTTTCAGATCTATTATTCCAAAAACCCAAAAATATCTTGCTGCACTTTTTCTTTACTTATTTTATTTTGTGTTTTTGTCACATCTATTTATCGAATCTCATACAATTTGATCTATCTCAATACCGAGGAGGGATTGACAACCCTCTTACGTGTTGGGTTGCAAGTATTTGTTATTTGTGTGCAGTTGTTGTTTACATAGTGTTGCTTGGTTCTCCTATTGGATTGATAACCTTGGTTTCATAACCGAGGGAAATACTAACCGTTGATGTGTTGCATCATCCTCTCCTCTTCGGGGAAATACCAACGCAGATACAAGCAATCAGGAAGAATTCCTGGCGCCGTTGCCAGGTAGACATAATCAACATGTATCAGGTTCCTAATCACAAATCTCATCTCCTTGCAATTAATTTATTTGCCATTTGCCTCTCGTTTTTATATCCCCCACTTCTAAAATGTTCGCGAAAAGCACAAAAATATTTGACTTTTTATTTGCCTTCTTTTTCGTTTGCCTTTTTCTCGTTTGATCTTTTGTTTGCGTGTTATCTTGCTTGCCTACTTTGTCGTTATGGCTAGTTATTCCTCTACTACGTGTACCCCTGAGAATAAAGTTCTTAATTTGAAGCAAAGGGGAGGGGAGAATCTAAAAGATTCTTGGTATAGGATTTGCAATGCTCATAATAGATATATTCGTAAGCAATCTACTGCTATTCTTCATCGCAATTTTTCTGCGGGCATTACCACTTGGTATAGATTCGTTCTTGATACTTTTACCGGAGGGAATTTCTTGATGTGTCCCTCTTTGGATGCTTTTAATTATATGGTAAATGTAGTGGAGTCACCACCTATCATTATTAATGAAACAATTTTAACTCTCGAGCATGTTATGCAAAGGCTAGATGCTATTGAAAAGAAAATGATCACCGAAGAACATGTTGAAAATTTGGATAAAAGAATCCATAACCTTGTTAATAAAATATGGTCAAAGGAAGGAGATGCTCTTAAATTATTAAAAGAAAAGGGACCCGTAGTTAACGAAAGGGTAGAAGAGAGCCCCGCTCGGATTGATAAGTTGGAAGAAATTTCTAGTAACTTGAGCTCGGCTTTTTCTTTCGTTGATACTATTGAAAAAAATCCTACTAGTAAGAATTGCAATACTACACACGTTTCTAAAAACAAGGGTGCCGCTTCTAGTAGCAACAATGAAGATCTTAAAATGATTAGTATTCACGCCAATTTTGTTAAAGTGGTAAAAAAACCCTACTTGCAAGAATCAATTCTTCAATCTAATTCCTAGGAGTATTATTATTGCAAATATACATGCTAAATCCCTGAAGAATTTTTGTTGTGTGATTTATGAGTTGGAAACCAAAGATGACAATACTTGAATCTATGCATTATGCCTAGCTAGGGTCGTAAAACAATAGCGCTTGTTGGGAGACAACCCAATGAATAAAATTTATTTTGTCTTTTTCTTTCCATTCTTAAGTGTTCACACAATTATGCAACTGTTATGATTGTGTTTTTTATGTTTTAATTAGTGTTTGTGCCAATTAAAGCCTTTAGGATCATGTTGGGTGATAGTTGATTTGATCTTGTGGGAAAATAGAAACTTTTGCGTCCAGCAGCAGAATTTTTAAAATCACAGAAGCGAAGAAAAATTCTGAATTTTTTACAAAAAAAGATTTATATACAAATTGCCTATGTTTTCCTAATTTTTCAGTATTTTTGGATTTACGTAAGTATGGTCAAAGTCCAGATTACTACAGACTGTTCTTTTTCTGACAAATTCTTTTTCGTTGCATTGTGTGCTTATTTTGATGAATCGATGGACTCTATCGAGGGGTATGAGCCATAACAAAGTTGGAATACTGTAGATATAATGCAAGAATAAAATATGAATGTCTTTGCAACATTACTTAAAGTAGTGATTTGCTTTATTATACTAATGGATCTCGCGAAGGTCTTTTGTTCAGTTTTGTGTGATTGAAGTTTTTCAAGTTTCCGGTGAGATCATGGTGGATGAAGGAATAAGGAGTAAAAAGAGCCTAAGCTTGGGGATGCCCATGGCACCCCAAGGTAATATTCAAGGATAACCAAGCAACTAAGCATGGGGATTGCCCAGAAGGCATCCCATCTTTCTTCTAATGACCATCAGTAATTTTAGTTGGACCTATATTTTTATTCGTCACATATCATGAGTTTCGCTTGGAGCATCTTGTATTATATGAGTCTTTGCTTGTTTTGCATTATCCTTGCTCGACACACCTATTTGAGGTAGCCATAATGATGCTATGATTTGTTAGAATTGTTCTTTGTGCTTCACTTAAATTTTTTAAGCTATGGAATTGCTCTAGTGCTTCACTTATATCTTTTTTGAGCTGTGAATTCTGCCACTGGACGCAAAAGTTTCTGTATTCAACAAGATCAAATCAACTATCACCCAACATGATCCCAAAGGATTTACTTGGCACAAACACTAATTAAATCATAAAAACACAATCGTAACAGTAGCATAATTGTGCAAACACTCAATAACAGAAAGAAAAAGGCAAAAGTAAATTTTATTCATTGGGTTGCTTCCCAACAAGCGATGTCATTTTATGCCCCTAGCTAGGCATAAAGCATAGATTCAAGTATTGTCATCTTTGGTTTTTGATCCATAGGATGCCCTCATGATTGATTCATATGGTGGCTTAATTATTGTTCTAGGGAAGTGTTCCATTCCCTTTCTTAGTGGAAATTGAAATTTAATATTTCCTTCTTTCATATCAATCACGACACCTATAGTGCGTAAAATGGTCTAGCATGTATAATTGGACAAGACTGATTGCAATCAATATCAAGAACAATAAAATATATGGGCAAATAATTTCTTTTTGCAAGAATAAGAACATCATTAATTCTTCCCATAAGCTTTTTAATGGTGGAATCTGCCAAGTGCAAATTAA
Organism: Aegilops bicornis; assembly: GCA_021605145.1. Lineage (NCBI taxonomy): Eukaryota > Viridiplantae > Streptophyta > Magnoliopsida > Poales > Poaceae > Aegilops > Aegilops bicornis. The sequence goes on from CM038675.1 coordinate 502,219,063, forward strand.
GAGAACGTTCTTCAATATCGGTAAGACCAAGCACATCAAATAAAAATTTCATAATAGTGGAAACACTAGCACCTAAATCACATAAAGCAAAACACTCATAATTTTTAATCTTGACTTTGATGGTAGGTTTCATTCATCATGTAATTTTATAGGAATTGAAATCTCTAATTCCAATTTTTCTTCCAAAGCTTTCGTCATGGCATCTACGATATGTTTAGTAAAAGCTTTATTTTCTTCATTACCATGGAGTGAATTTATTATGGATTGCAACAAATAAATACAATAAATCAAATACCAATTATAATTATTAAAATCTTTGTAATCTAAAAGAGTGGGCACATCACTAGTTAAAGTTTTTGACCTCTCCAAACCCACTTTTATCAAATTTTTCATCAAGATTTTCACCCTCCTAATTATCGGGACAACTTCTAACTAAAATTGACACTTCCTCAGTCCCTTTATCCTCAGTTTTAATTTTACTAAATAAGGAATCAATAGAAGAAACACCAATCACTTTAAGATCTTCATCACTTTTATGAAAACACTCACTAGAAAACGCTCTTTCTAAATATTCTCTTTTGGCTCTAAGCATAGCGGTTCTTTTCTTGCTTCATCCATAGAAACATATAAAGCTTTAATTGATTCCTCAACCTTGGGTAAAAAAAATTCAACTTGAGATTTTCTATGTCGTGAGAAATTCTATCAATGCTTCTAGACATATCATCAATCTTATTCAACTTTTCTTCTATAGTATTATTGAAACTTTTTGAGCATTGATAAATTCTTTAATATTATTCTCAAGATCAGAGGGGCTCCTATTATTATTGTAAGAATAATTACCATAGGAATTACCATAATTATTAAAGGAATTTCTAGGAAAAGGCCTAGGATTAAAATTACCTCTATAAGCATTGTTATTAAAATTGTTTCTTGAGACAAAATTCACGTCTACGGGATCACTATTTTGCTCAATCAAAGTAGACAAAGTAACATCATTAAGATCAAAAGGAGCACTTTTATTAGCAATCAATTTCATAAGAGCATCAACTTCTTCACTCAAAGAATTTATTTCTTCAACCGAATTAACTTTTTTACTAGTAGGTGCTCTTTCGGTAGTGAATAATTTGCCATAATATTATCGAGCAATTTAGTAGCTTCACCCAAAGTAATTTCCATAAAAGTACCACCCGCGGCGGAATCCAAAAGATTGCTAGAAACAAAATTCAATCTCGCATAAATATTTTGTATTATCATCCAAAGATTTAAACCATGAGTAGGGAAATTTCTTAACATCAATTTCTTTCTTTCCCAAGATTGTGCAGCATGTTCATGCTCATGTTGCTTAAAATTCATGATTTGAGTTCTAAGGGAAATAATTTTCATGGGTGGAAAATACTTAGTAATGAAAGCATCGTTGCATTTATCCCAAGAATCGATACTATTGCGAGGCAAAGAAGAAAACCAAAATTGTGCACGATCTCGCAAAGAAAACGGAAATAATGTCAACTTCACAATATTATTGTCCACATATTTTTTTATTTTGCATATCGCATAATTCTACGAATATGTTTAGATGGGCATGGAATCCTCATTAGGAGTACCGGAAAACTGATCTTTCATAACAAGAATCAACAAAGCGACATTAATATCACAAGATTCTGCACTAGTGGCGGGAGGAGCAATCGGAGTGCTAATAAAATCATTGGTATTAGTATTAGAAAAATCACACAACTTGGTGTTTTCTTGAGTCATCATGACTACGCAAACAAGATTGCACACACAAAAATCTGACGATAAAACAGCAAACGAAAAAGAGGGCAAATAAAACAGCAAATTTTGTGAAGTGGGGGAGATTTAAATGAGGGACAAATGGAAAATAATGTAAATTGCAAGGAAATGAGATTTGTGATTAGGAACCTGATAGATGTTGATGATGTCTCCCCGGCAGCGGTGCCAGAAATTGGCAAGTTGACGGGAGACTACCTTGACTTGATCCTCCCAGCAACGGCGCCAGGAATTCCTTTTGATGTCGCTTGAACTACGTCGGTATTTCCCCAAAGAGGAAGGGATGGTGCAGCACATCTATGGTAGGTATTTCCCTCAATTCTAAAACCAAGGTATCAGTCCAGTAGGAGAACCAAGCAACACAATGTAAACGGTACCTGCACACAAAGAACAAATACTTGCAACCCGACGCGTAAGAGGGGTTGTGAATCACTCCACGGTAAAAAGATAGATAAATTTGTGGTAGATTGGATAAATAGCTCTCGATAAAACGCGAAATAAAATAAATAATAAAAAGTGCAGCAAGGTATTTTCGGGTTTTTGGAAATATAGATCTGAAAACAAAAGCAAATAAAAATAGATCTCAAAGCAAATACGATAAAGAATAGAGCCGGCGGCCATAGATTTCACTAGTGGCTTCTATCGAGAAAATAGCATACGGTGGGTAAACAAATTACTGTTGGGCAATTGGTAGAAGATCGAATAATTATGACGATATCCAAGGCAATGATCATTATATAGGCATCACGTCCAAGATTAGTAGACCAACTCCTGCCTGCATCTACTACTATTACTTCACACATCGACCGCTATCCAGCATGCATCTAGTGTATTAAGTTCATGGAGAAACGAAGTAATGCAATAAGAACGATGACATGATCTAGACGAGATCTATTCATGTAGGAATAGCCCCCATCTTGTTATCCTTAATAGCAACTATGCATGCGTGTCTTGCCACCCCTTCTGTCACTGGGAAAGAACACCGCACGATCGAACCCATCAGAAAGCACCTCTTTCCATGGCAAGAAAAATCGATCTAGTTGGCCTAACTAAACCAAAGATTCGAAGAAGAAATACGAGGCTATAAGTACTCATGCATATAAGGTATCAAAGAAGACTGAAATAATATTATCCGATATAGATCTGATCATAAACTCAAAGTTCACCGGATGCCAACAAACACACCGCAAAAAGAGTTACATCAAATAGATCTCCAAGAGACCATTGTATTGAGAATCAAAAAGAGAGAAGAAGCCATCTAGCTACTGCCTACGGACCCGCAGGTTTACAATGAACTACTCACGCATCAGTAGAGAGGCACCAATGAGGATGATGAACCCCTCCTTGATGGTGTCTAGATTGGATCTCGTGGTTCTGGAACTTGCGGTGGCTGGAATTGTGTTTCATCGACTCCCCTAGGGTTTCTGGAAAAGACAAACTGTTCCAAGGAGAAGAAGAGGCGAGGTGAACGCGGACCAACTTGTTTGCATGGTTTAGAAAATTAAATTGGAAGGACAGGAAGTAAGATGGAGGTTAACTTCACGGAAACCAAGTGGAAGGAGTACAATGTACCGGGAAACCAGCATTTGCTTCCTAAATTTTTTGATGACCTGAAGGTTAGCCAAGAAATGAATCCATTTTGCAATTCTGTCATACCACATATTTTTATCTTCCCTCTCTAAATGTTATAACATGCATGTGTGTATGATGTCTACAACAAAAGTTTGAGTTTCCACACAACGCTAAATTGGCCAGAGCAGTGACTGAGGGTATCATTAGGAAAACTGTGCTTGTCACACACGCACCGACTCAAGGCGAAATTTTATAGTAAGGTTAAAAATATTACTGACGAGAAAGCGTTGTTGTTGAAGCCAATGACTATTACAGATAAAGACTGGATAGATCTAGACAATGAAAAAATGAGCACTACCAGGTAATTCATGCTTAATTTGACAAATTCAACTTTTACTATACCATGTGGTCAAAACTAAATTTATGCTTCAATACATAGGAGATATGTTCCAAGAATAAAGCAAACCGAAGTGCTATGAAGCTCCCACATAAAACTGGCTCTAGAAGCTACATTGTGGCTTATCACAGTTGGGTAAGCACTCCAACTTCATACATGCAAATTATCATATTTTTCATAAATAAATGGCAATAACGTTTCTCGTGTCCTTTTTTGATGTACTAGTGTAAAGAGAAAAACTAGAAACCCACACTTGTTAAATGTTTTGAAGCAACCCACACCAGAAAGAAGGTTGGGGTGAGACTATAGCAATAGCAATCATAAGTATTCTGCAATTTCTTGATTTCACGTGTAATGTGCCAGCCAAAATATTATGTTTGTAAGACCGTACCAACAAAGCTTCAACCATATTGCAGAAGGAAATGAAGGACAAGCAACGCGCAACTCCAGTAGTAGGTGAAGAGCCAAAAATAGATGTGCATATTATTGTAGAGGTTCTCAAGGGCATTTCCAAGCATAGCACGTTCCTCGCAAGCATGGGAGAGTCATCTGCCTCCATGCAGAAGTCAACCTCTCATGAATGTATTAGATATCTTGAAGAGAGGCTTGTAACTTAGGAGGTAGCTGCGAGAGGAGCATCTGATAGGTATCAAGAAGAGTCGAATGCAAGAATCACAACGCAGCAATAGGAAATCGAAGAGATGAAAGCAAATCAGCTAGATGAAATTGTAGCTCTCAATAATGCACACGAGGAGAAAACTTCTTCTATGGTTCAGAAGCAATCACAAACTGGAAGGGAACTTTAAGTTTTCTCTTAAGGATGTAGGGTGGCTCTGACAAAAGCATGTATTAGCTTATTTGGGGGGGGGGGGGGGAGGGGCGCTTTGACAACAGCATGTCGCAGCCCACTTTGGGGGGGGGGGGCTTTGACAACACCATGTCGGTACACTGATGGTGGCCTTCTTTGTCTGAAAACTTATGGTCATCACTTATTATATTTTGTAATGTGTGGTAAACTATAGGTTTCCTTTTATGTCGTGTGTGACACTTCCTCAGTTGGCTGACCATTATCAGAATTATCGTCAGCTTGTCTGTTTCTAGTTTTCAGAAAGTCATTTCGTTATCATATTTGACATTTTACACATTTTAAAATTCAAATGCAAATTTAAATTTGGTTGGCAGTTGCAACAATGAACAAACTGTGACGATAATAGTGATGGAAATGCATGTCCTCACCAGCTTCTGGACCCACATGTAAGCATCCACGTCAACATCCCATGGGCCCACATGTCTGGATCTTTGACCGGTTAAACCTGATTATCACTAACGGACACCCCCGATGATAGAACCTTAGCCGGGCCCAGCTGTAAGGTACCACGTCAACATATTATGGGCTCATACGTCAGATTCATTGACTGGTCAAACATGTTGGGTCGGTTGTTAGTATATACAGTGATAGTTCTAGTGACATATTTTGGATGTCACAGAAGATAATTTAGTCGTCGGTTTCGTGTCCGTCACCTAAGATACGATGTTGCGTGACGGAGGAAGTCGTATAATTGAGCTCTTCAGTGACGATGGGGCGACGGTGGAAAATGTCACCACTGTATTTTCTGCGATGAAATAGGGTTATACGTGACACAATTGAACCGTCGCAAAATAGAGCTAAGTTTGTAGTGAATGTCTATGACAAAGAAACACCTATTATTGAAGTGGGAAGTGGTGGCCACATATGGATGAGTTTAGGATGTGCTTCAAGACTTATGCGGTCAAGCATGAGTTTGATGCCAAGACTAAGTGGACTGGTAGAAACAAGCTTTATGCGATGTGCAAAGGCTTTTATGAAAACACCAAGCCTTACTACTGGTACATATCTGCTAGACGCCAACCTAATGGAAGTACCATCAGGTTTAATCAAATCCCACATCAACATACTTGTATTACAAGTTCACCGAGAGTATCAACCATGACATCACACATTTGGGTTGCAAAAGGACCACTCCTATTTTAGCCAAGAAACCATGCACTACTGCAAAGAAACTTTTAGTAGACTTAGGAAATTAGTACCCCATTAAGCCGAAATATACCATAGTGTGGAAGGCAAAACAAAAGGCGATGAAACAATTATATGGTGATTGGGCAGATACCTTTAGGATGCTTTATAACTTCAATGCAGATGTGGAGAAGAGGTCACCTGGTAGTTTTGTTTAGATAGATACTGATGTAAAAGAGGATGTCAAAGTCGTTTTCTCTAAGTTCTTTGTGGCTTTAAAGCCTTGCGTCGATGGCTTCCAAGCAAGGTGTCGTCCACATTTGAGCATAGGCTCTTCTTCTTTGACTGGAAAGTGAAATGGTCAATTGGCAGCATGCAATGCTCTAGATGGCCACAATCGGATGTTTCAGTCAAAGACAGAGGTTTCATGGGCATGGTTCATGATGCAGTTGAAAAGATGCATAGGGCCAGTGTCACCTTTGACATTCCACACAGATGCATGTAAAGAGCTAGAAATTGTAGTCAAGAATGTTTGTCCCCATGCTAAGAAGAGGGAGTGCTTCAGCCATATGTAGATGAGTTTGATCAAAAAATTCAGTGGGGGGGGGGGGATTTTGAGCACATGTGGCAGGCAGCAAGATCTTACACTACTCAAACACATTTATATCATCTTGGTAAGATAATGGTAGCATGTAGTGAGTTTGTTCCATGGATGAACACCTACCATTCTCCATTATGGTATATGTCAGGATTTAACACTGCCATCAAGTGTGATTATATCAACAACAACTTGGGAGAGAGTTTTATCAACAAGGTGAAGCAATTTATAAACTTGCCTATGCATGACATGGTTGACCAAATAAGGATCATGATCATGCGTTGGTGGGAATTGAGAAGGATTGGTGATTGTCTGCAAGGTGGTAAGCTTCTTGTAGTGGTACAACAGGTAGTCAACAGGAGCAGAAATGTTACACATGTTTCTGTTGAAAATCTACAGTGTGGGGTGCTGAAGTTAGAGATGCCAAGGCTGGAAGGAGGCATGTTGTTAACACCAAAATGCATGACTGCACTTGCCTAGAGTGGCAATACACTGAGAACTCATGTGAGCATGCCATGCTTTTCTTGGCCTCCCACCCAAATATAAACATGCACCAATATTTCCATGAATATTACTCGGTGGCAAGATTCAAGGCTGTGTATGCAGCTCCAATTCTAGTACTTACAGATTAGTCTCAGTGGCCTGAAATGGAAATCAAATTTTCCATGTCCTCCCTTAACGAAAAGAAAGGCTGGCAGGCCTAAGGAGAGTACATTCAAGGCATCATTTGAAAAAGGTGTGAGTAGTAAGAAGGGAGAGAAAGATCCAAAGCCTAAAAGGTCCCAATAAGGTAACAAAAATAGATGCAAGTTGTGCGAGGAACTTGGGCACCGTAAAGGATCTCCAAAATACCGTTACACTCTTGAAAGGCCAAATTATGTTCATGTTTGTGATGTGATGTTTTTTTATTTGGCTGCCTTTTTCAATTACTAACCAAATGACATGCTTCCTTTGTCAAGAGGAAGCATGCAGGACAGCCCCTGGTTACTGAAACATTGCAAACTGAAGCTAATCCAGCTGTTATGCTGGAAAATGAAACTATTACAACTAGTCCAGTGAAGAAAACCGAGAACATTAGTGAGCTTCGTGCTGTGAAACCAAAAGCAAGTTGTCATAAGAACAAGAAGTAAAAACTATTGGTCTACGATTCTCATTTTGTGTGATGTAATGCTACATGTATTTTGATATGTGTTGTTCCTTGAAAACTATGTGCCATGTTCCAAATTTCAGCCAGATTGATGTTCCAGTGCATTCTCAACTTTTATGCACGTTAGGTGATAAATCTGAGCACTTTTGTGAAGTAAAACACATATTCATGGAAAATGAGCTCTCATGACCCACAAGTATAGGGGATCTATCGTAGTCCTTTCGATAAGTAAGAGTGTCGAACCCAACGAGGAGCAGAAGGAAATGATAAGCGGTTTTCAGCAAGGTATTCTCTGCAAGTACTGAAACAAGTGGTAACAGATAGTTTTGTGATAAGATAATTTGTAACGAGCGACAAGTAACAAAAGTAAATAAAGTGCAGCAAGGTGGCCCAATACTTTTTGTAGCAAAGGACAAGCCTGGACAAACTCTTATAAAGGAAAAGCGCTCCCGAGGACACATGGGAATATCGTCAAGCTAGGTTTCATCACGTTCATATGATTCACGTTCGGTACTTTGATAATTTGATATGTGGGTGGACCGGTGCTTGGGTGTTGTTCTTACTTGAACAAGCATCCCACTTAGGATTAACCTCTATTGCAAGCATCCGCAACTACAACAAAAGTATTATGGTAAACCTAACCATAGCATGAAACGTGTGGATCCAAATCAGCCCCTTATGAAGCAACGCATAAACTAGGGTTTAAGCTTACATCACTCTAGCAACCCATCATCTACTTATTACTTCCCAATGCCTTCCTCTAGGCCCAAATAATGGTGAAGTGTTATGTAGTCAACGTTCACATAACACCACTAAAGGCTAGACAACATACATCTCATCAATATATCGAACGAATACCAAATTCACGTTTAAATATATTATAACTGAGCACTTTTCCTGCCGTCTCTGGCTATTAGCATTCGTGGCTGTTGGATGTCACTTGCGGTCATTTTCTGCCACCCGATTGTGTCTTAATCGCATCGCGAGTCGTTTCGTTCGATCCTAACGAGCGCTAACCCGTTTTGGGCCGCTGCTCTGGTGGCTTTTTCTGCTTCTGGGATTAAATTGGGCCTAACAGGCCTGGAATCATCCCTCGCGTCGCAGCACCTGGACCTGGGGCAAGCACGACCTATCGGGAAAAGCAGCAGATGTGCGAGACGTCTCCTCTTCCCATCGTTGCTCCTTCCCGCAACCGCAACCACTCCTACGCGTGGCGGCCAGGGTTAGTGATGTTCGATCCGCTAGAGAGGGAACCGGCGGTCGAGGGGGTCTAGCGTACGCCAGCCGCGCGAGGGATCCAGCGCTCAAGGGAGTTGGCGTCGTCTCTCCTGATCTGATGGCGGTGATGGAAGGAGGAGTAACGGGCCGGAGGCCTAGTAGCTACAAAGGACTTGCGGTGGCGGCAGCAGCGGTACACAACAGATGACTTGGCAGCGAGCTAGCAGGGTTGGGGCGGAGGACTCAACTTCTTTACTCAAGGTACGAACGAAACCAAGCAACCTCTCCCTTTGTTTCTCAATCTCCCGATCGCTCAGACGAATCCTTTCATAACTGCTTCATCCGATGTCTCTACTCTGTCAGATCCTCTGCACCCACCCCCGGCGCCGCCGGCAGAAACCCTAGCAACGGCGGTCTCGCCTGGCCGCGCCCTTAATCTGCTGTAGGCACACCCGCGGCACCGAGGATGATGCCTTTGCGAGGTTGCCACGATGAATCCACGCCAGCGTTCCAGGTAGTACTACCTAAGGGGGCAGGGCCGAATTGCAGTGCCTCACGCACTCACCGGTGATAGCGAGGGAGCCGTCGGCCACCAGGGTAGGAAAGCACCTCCGAGACGAGCAAGGGGAGTTGAGGTGCGCAAAGTGATCTAGAGGGCAGGTGCACATAGGGAATTCAGCGCGACGCGCATCAGCCGAGGCGCGTGAGGGGAGCCGATCCAGCCGACGAGGACTACAAATGCCACGGACTGGTTCTAATCTGTTGGTTTGGAGGATTCTTGCGGGCTATATATCCATAATTTTTACTACTATGATGTTTCCTGAAGCATGGTTGTCGGCAACAGTGCCCCTGATGCTGCACGTGCTGGTAAAAGGTCATCCGAAAGACATTATTTGGGTCTCACATCATCCGCATCAAGTCACCAAACATATCGGCTAGGGATGCCAAGGATGCCGATCAGGCAATATATATTTATATCAGCACTAATATGCCCTATATTCAGCATTTGGATCTGACATAGGGAACACAAGACCTGTCCAATTAAGGCCAGATGGTTCATCAATAGACTCCATTGATCCTTATATTGTTCAAGAATTTCAGGATTTCTGATCTAACAATTGATTTGACAAGTTTGGAATGTGATTTTCTGGCTTGGGTAGTTGTTTGTAGTATTTATTTTGACAACTAGCACTTCAAAACAATAAAAACATGATCTTCTCAGGCTGAAAGCATGAACATGCATCCCACTTTACCTGGTACATCTGTGCCACTGATCGATGTCAAATAATACAATAATTCTACTGTCATTTTTTTCTTTTTGTGTCCAATTAGCCTATCATTCTAATCACACTGTCGGTATTACATATTCCTGTTCAGACTTGCATACTCTTAAGAACTACATGAGTATCTGTTTTGTGCGTTCATACTCAGATCTCTTGATTCTCCAAACAATGATGACATAGGTAATTTTAGTTGTGTTTGTGATTTCTTCCATGGAAATTAAAATTATGTCCATAATATCTCCAATTGATTCATGGATACCTTCACTACTTGATTCCCTATATTAATTTTAATTTCCCAGACAATTAACATTATGGCGTAGTTGATTTGTGGTCAGCCATATTATCTCCAGTTTAGAGCTTTGTTGATGCAGTTGACGTGCCTCAGTCAAATGAAGATAATATAAAATAGTTAAATAGTCCCATTCAGATTTAGACTCGGACATGGTGTCATCTCATCAGTATATAATCTTATACTGCATACTGTGGAAAAATCTGAACGTGTTTTCACCACATGTGTGTTGATAATCTGCAACACAAACAAAAAAGGTATAAAAAGGTTGATTGCCAATTCTTTTACTTTGCCTTTCTCCCCTTTTCTATGTTCTTTGTTTATGTCACTTCTAGATAGTCAGTATAATAATTTTAGGGCATGGCTTCACCTTATGGGAATAAATCTTTTGTAGAGAAAGATATTTCAACTGAGGTATCTGCTACAAAACTTTGAAGAAGAAGCATACCTGGAATATTGTGTTCTCTGCCTGAAAGTTTTCTCAAACTATTCATAGACAATGAAATGAAACTCGATTATTCAACTTCCATGCGATTCGGGATGATTGAAACAAGTACCGTTGTATCTTTGTTTTTCCCATGTGATTCAGAATGATTGAAACTATTATATTTGACTGTGTCCTACCTTTCTTTTCAAATATTAGCTGGGCTTAAATTCTTACTACTAGGCTTTCTTAGGGAAGAATATGATCTGATGAATTTTTAGCTCTATCGAAAATATTTGTGGATGATAAAGTGGGTTTGAGACATAACATGTCACGATGCTTCTATTACTATTTCCTCAAGTGCCTTCATGTTGTAGGCATATGTAGTTTCAGTGGTGCATTGCTTTTGCCTCAAATATTGGGAAATGATAATGCAACCAATGTCGAGCTCCAATATGGTTTCACTACTATTAATTTTTGAACCAACACAAACTACACTCAACCATGTATGTTATAATAGCAAGACTTCTCCCATGTCCTCAGGAACAAACGTAACTACTCACAAAGCATATTCATGTTCATAATCAGAGGGGTATTAATATGCATAAAGGATCTGAACATATGATCTTCCACCAAGTAAACCAACTAGCATCAACTACAAGGAGTAATCAACACTACTAGCAACCTACTAGTACCAATCCCGGACTTGGGGACAAGAATTGGATACAAGAGATGAACTAGGGTTTTGAGAGGAGATGGTGCTGGTGAAGATGTTGATGGAGATTGCCCTCTCCCAATGAGAGGAGCGTTGGTGATGATGATGGCGATGATTTCCCTCCCGGAGGGAAGTGTCCCAGCAGTAATCTCTTCTGGAGCCCTAGATTGGTTCCGCCAAGGTTCCGCCTCGTGGCGGCGGAGTTTCGTCCCGAAAGGCTGCTTATGATTTTTTCCTTGACGAAAGACCTCATATAGAAGAAGATGGCCATCGGAGAGCCAACAGGGGGCCCACGAGGCAGGGGGCGCGCCCTGGGGGGTAGGGCGCGCCCCCCACCCTTGTGGCCAGGTGGCCCACCTCTGGTGAACTTCTTCCGCTCAATATTTTTTATTATTTCCAAAAATGACTTTCGTGGAGTTTCAGGACTTTTGGAGTTGTGCAGAATAGGTCTCTATTATTTGCTCCTTTTCCAAATTTCGTAATTCCAAATGCAAGATTCTCCCTCCTTATGAGAACCTTGTAAAATAAGAGAGGATAGGCATAAGTATTGTGACATAACATGTAATAACAGCCCATAATGCAATAAATATCGATATAAACGCATGATGCAAAATGGACGTATCAACTCCCCCAAGCTTAGACCTCGCTTGTCCTCAAGCGGAAGCCGATAACGATAAATATGTCCCCATATTTAGAGGTAGAGGTGTCGATAAAAATAAAATAAAATACGGACATGAAGGCATCATGATTATTCTCATAACAGCAACATATATAGGTATTGTCATATGATTTCTTATGCTCAAGTAATAATCCATTCACAATGCAGAGTACGAATCATAAACTTTATTGAGAACCAACAAACTATAATCTCAGTCATTGAAGCAATTGCAATTTTCATAACATCAGAAAGAGTATATGTCAGAGCTTTCTAGCAAGTCCACATACTCAACTATCATTTAGTCTTTCATAATTGCTAACACTCACGCAATACTTGTGGTTACGGAGTTTTAATCGGACACAGAGAAAGATAGGGGCTTATAGTTTCGCCTCCCAACCTTTTACCATCAAGGGTAATGTCAACAATAATAACTCATGCTCCCCATAATAATGTCAACATATATCTATCAGGATCTTTCCAACATATTGTGCTTGCCAAAGGATAAAGTGTAAAAAGGAAAGGTGAAGATCACCATGACTCTTGCATAAGGTAGAAGATAATAATAAAAGATAGGCCCTTCGCAGAGGGAAGCAGTGGTTGCCATGCGCTTTTATGGTTGAATGCACAAAATCTTAATGCGAAAGAACGTCACTTTATATTGCCCCTTGTGATATGAACCTTTATTATGCAGTCTGTCGCTTTTATTTCTTCCACATCACAAGATCGTATAATGCTTATTTCCCTCACACCAACCAATCATACATATTTAGAGAGCAATTTTTATTGCTTGCACTGATGACAACTTACTTGAAGGATCTTACTCAATCCATAGGTAGATATGGTGGACTCTTATGGCAAAACTGGTTTAAGGGTTTTTGGAAGCACAAGTAGTATCTCCACTTGGTGCTGAGAATTTGGCTAGCATGAGGGGGAAAGACAAGATCAACATGTTGGACGATCCATGACAATATACTTTATCTCAGATATAAGAAAACATAACCCATTACGTTGTCTTCCTTGTCCAACGTCAACTCTTTAGCATGCCATATTTTAATGAGTGCTCCCAATCATAAAAGATGTCAATAATAGTATATTTATATGTGAAACCTCTCTTTCCTTATTACTTCCTATTAATTGCAACGATGACCAAAGCTATGTTTGCCAACTCCCAACAACTTTTAATCATCATACTCTTTCTGTGTGAAGTCATCACTCTCAATAAGATCAATATGATCTCTTTTTTCTTTTTATTCTTTTCTCTTTCTTTTATTCACTCAAGATCATGGCAAAATAATCAAGCCCTTGACTCAACACTAATCTTTATTATATAGCTCACGGACTTGATTACATAGAGAGATCATAAAGCAAAAACTCAAAACTAGATCATGCCATAAACTTTATTCTACTAGATCAAGATACTACTAATAGGATCGAACTAAGAAAAACGGTAAAGATAGGAGATGTGGTTGTGATACGAAACCGGGGCACCTCCCCCAAGCTTGGCAGTTGCCAAGGGGAGTGCCCATACCCATGTGATTATATCTCCTTCTTTGTTGTTGGTGAAATATTCTTGGCGATGATGCCCTTCAGGATACAATTCTCCTACTCGAGCTTATTGATTTGCTGCTTGAGGTCCATTATTTCCTTACGAAGCTTTCCTATAACAGCTAAGGATCCTTGCACCCAAGGGTGTTGCATAGCTGCGGGAGAACACGTGACACTCCTCTTCATATTTTCATAAGAAAGAAATCTAACATTGGAAGGGATAACCGAGTTTGGAATAGCTGAGCTCTGTAGTTCCCCCATCGTGAACCCAGCTCGGAAGCGAGAGTGACTTCTTGACCCTCCATGGCATCTACTCTCATCAAGTCAGCCTCCATCTCTTCCTCCGTTGCTGGCCCAAAGTGGTCAACGTCGCTGTTTTCCCTTGGTTCCAATGCCGGATGAGACACCCGGCTCTCCCCGACTGACTCTTGAGAAGACATCTTGCTCTAATCTGCAGCAGCAATAGCTCGAAACAAAAACAGAGGATATTTGCGTGATACGGGAGTCAAAACCTTCGGGAGAATATATAATGAATTTTTACTGGCCAAAATACGTATCGTGCAAGAAAACAGGGTCCGGAGGGCACACGAGGTGCCCACGAGGTAGGGGGCGCGCCCTCCACCCTCGTGGGGCCTCGTGTCTGTCACGCCCAATATGCGACCCTATCCAAAAGGAACTCGAAGGTCTCACCAAGGATAGACCCGCATATTGAAACGCTTTTGCAAGGTGGATATCATTACATGAACATTACATAATAGATGGAGATACATACATAAGGCATACAATGCCACACGAATACAACAACATCTTACAAAAGAGCACCATCCGACTACGGATGAAACACAAACAGAAACTCAAACGACATCCACCCTGCTAGCCCAGGCTGCCGACCTGGAACCTATCCCCTGATCGAAGAAGCAGAAGAAGAACTCAACGCAAGCAAGCATCGCTCTCGCGTCATGATCATCGCGAAACCTGTACCTGCAACCGTTGGTGTGGTAATCTGTGAGCCACGAGGACTCAGCAATCCCATTACCATGGGTATCAAGACTAGCAAAGCTTAATGGGAAAGGACGGGGTAAAGTGGTGAGGTTGCAGCAGCGGCTAAGCATATATGGTGGCTAACATACGCAAATGAGAGCGAGAAGAGAAACAAAGGAACGGTCGTCAACTAGTAATGATCAAGAAGTGATCCTGAACTCCTACTTACGCCGACATAACCCGTAAACCGTGTTCTCCTCTCGATCCACCCGAAAAAGAGACCATCACGGTTCAAGACACGGTTGGTGTATTTTAGAAGAGTTTACTTCAAGTTTACTACAACCGGATATTAACAAATTCCCATCTCGCCACATAACCGCGGCACGGCTTTCAAAGTTTATACCCTGCAGGGGTGTCCCAACTTAGCCCATTATAAGCTCTCGCGATCAACGAAGGATATTCCTTCTCCACAGGAAGACCCGATCAGTCTCGGAATCCGGCTACAAGACATTTCGACAGTAATAAAACAAGACCAAAGAAGCCGCCCGATGTGCCGGCAATCCCGATAGGAGCTGCACATATCTCGCTCTCGTGGCAACACCAGATGAACACTACGTGACGGCAACCGACGATACCCCAAGTTGCCTAGGGGCGGCACCGCAGTGAGCTCGGGTTTGGACCAACACTTAGACAAGCATTGGCCCGGGGGGCTAATAAAGATGACCCTTGGGTTAATTACTCCCAAGGGAAAAGTAGGTGGTGGTGAGGCAAATGGTAAAACCAAGGTTGGGCCTTCTTTGGAGGAGTCTTATTCAAAGCGAACTTTCAAGGGGTCCCATAAATCACCCAACCGCGTTAGGGACGCAAAATCCGGGAACATAATACCGATATGACGGAAACTAGGGCGGCAAGAGTGGAACAAAACACTGTGCATAAGGCCGAGCCTTCCACCCTTACCAAGTATATAGATGCATTAATAATATAAGAGATATTGTGATATCCCAACATAAACGTAATCC
Organism: Aegilops bicornis; assembly: GCA_021605145.1. Classification (NCBI taxonomy): domain Eukaryota; kingdom Viridiplantae; phylum Streptophyta; class Magnoliopsida; order Poales; family Poaceae; genus Aegilops; species Aegilops bicornis. The sequence continues at coordinate 502,234,687 of CM038675.1, forward strand.
AACATGGAGCAATCTTCATCTTCACCTGCACCTAACAGCGCTATAAGAGGGGCTGAGCAAAGCGGTAACATAGCCAAGCAATGGTTTGCTAGGAAGGGTGACAAAGGTTATAGGTTCATGGCAATTTGGGAGGCTTGAGCATCAAGTGATAGGTAGCGCAGCATAGCGAAAGAACGAAGCAACTAGCATAGCGATGATAGTAATGAGATCCAAGGTGACGGTCATCTTGCCTGAAATCCCGCTAGGAAGAAGAACGAGTCCATGAAGAAGATGAAGCCACGAAGACAAACCAAGCGTAGACGAACGAATCCTCACGCTCGCAACGAAATGGGAACTATCGAGAGAAGCACACAACAAGGTAAACACACCACACATGAACAAGGCATGATACTCAAACAAGTATGATGCATGGCAATGCTACATGAAACTACTCATGGCAAGAGATGATGCAAACAAGAGCAGCACATCAAAGCAAGTTTAAATGAGGCCGGAAACAACATAGAACAATTCCGGTAAGTCCTCATATGCAAATTTCGAAATTGGTCCAGATCTGAATAAACCTTATGTTCAAGTTGTTAAACAGCAAGTTAAGATGCACCACGATGATCTACACGAAATTCTAGTCAAGTTTAAAAGGGCATAGAAGAAAAGTCCTTTATTGACCATAAGCCAAAACAGCAAGTTAAGATGCATCTACAAGTTATATGAACTTTATATGTAACTTGACTAGAATTGCATAGAAGAAAAGTCCTTTATTTGCAATCTTGCCATGTCATATAAAGTTTCATATAATAGCAAAGGACAAGCCTGGACAAACTCTTATATAAGGAAAAGCGCTCCCAAGGACACATTGGAATATCGTCAAGCTATGTTTCATCACGTTCATATGATTCGCGTTCGGTACTTTGATAATTTGATATGTGGGTGGACCGGTGCTTGGGTGCTGTTCTTACTTGAACAAGCATCCCACTTATGATTAACCTCTATTGCAAGCATCCGCAACTACAACAAAAGTATTAAGGTAAACCTAACCATAGCATGAAACGTGTAGATCCAAATCAGCCCCTTACGAAGCAACGCATAAACTAGGGTTTAAGCTTCTGTCACTCTAGCAACCCATCATCTACTTATTACTTCACAATGCCTTCCTCTAGGCCCAAATAATGGTGAAGTGTTATGTAGTCGACGTTCACATAACACCACTAGAGGCTAGACAACATACATCTCATCAAAACATCGAACGAATACAAAATTCACATGACTACTAATAGCAAGACTTCTCCCATGTCCTCACGAACAAACGTAACTACTCAAAAAGCATATTCATGTTCATAATCAGAGGGCTATTAATATGCATAAAGGATCTGAACATATGATCTTCCACCAAGTAAACCAACTAGCATCAACTACAAGGAGTAATCAACACTACTAGCAACCTACTAGTACCAATCCGGACTTGGGGACAAGAATTGGATACAAGAGATGAACTAGGGTTTTGAGAGGAGATGGTGCTGGTGAAGATGTTGATGGAGATTGCCCTCTCCCGATGAGAGGAGTGTTGGTGATGATGATGGCGATGATTTCCCCCTCCTGGTAGGAAGTGTCCCCGGCAGAACAGCTCTGCCGGAGCCCTAGATTGGTTCCGCCAAGGTTCCGCCTTGTGGCGGCGGAGTTTTGTCCCGAAAGGTTGCTTATGATTTTTTCCTCGATGAAAGACCTCATATAGCAGAAGATGGCCATCGGAGAGCCAACAGGGGACCCACGAGGCAGGGGGGCGCGCCCCCCACCCTCGTGGCCAGGTGGGCCCCCCCTCTAGTGAATTTCTTCTGCTCAATATTTTTTATTATTTCCAAAAATGACTTTCGTGGAGTTTCAGGACTTTTCGAGTTGTGCAGAATAGGTCTCTAATATTTGCTCCTTTTCTAGCCCAGAATTCCAGCTGCCGGCATTCTCCCTCCTTATGTAAACCTTGTAAAATAAGAGAGGATAGGCATAAGTATTGTGACATAACATGTAATAACAGCCCATAATGCAATAAATATCGATATAAAAGCATGATTCAAAATGGACGTATCAAGCTCCAAAGCTAGCCTAAACATCCCTATTTCTATGCATTTTTTCGAACTTCTCCAAATGAGTTAAAAAACCTTAACATCTACTGCGCAAATATAGGGCCCATGCCCAATATGGGATCGTTTGGAAAAACTATGCCATTGGTAACCCTAAAGCCTAGCTTATTTCCGTTGAAAACCATGCAACCTTATACGTGATAGCTAAGTTATGTGAAGGGAACTTCATGAAAATATCTGTAGTCGTGGTTTCGTATTCTTCCTAGCAACTTAGTAACATAAAGCGATGATTGTGGAAGATTAATATTTTTTGAATTTTTAAATAGTTATTCTCAACCTTAACCTTTGAAATTCTCTCAAAATCCCTCAAACCCCTCTCAGAACCTCGCAACATCAGGGCCGTTGGATCCCTGTTCGGGGACGGTTTGATCAGGCACTAGGGTTTGCCATGGTCGATCCGCGAGAGGAGGCCTGATTGCCTGGAGCGGACGTGAGTGGCCCACCTGGCAATGGCAGCACAGGGATAAGCAAAAGCGGCCGCGGGCTGGACACCTTTTCTAAAGCACATTCATTCATGGCGGCGCACTCATAGGACCAATGGGCCCCCGTAGAAAGGCCAAAGTCTCATCCTGCCATCCATGCGCGCAGCCACCCGATGCAGCTTCGTAACATCAGGGCAATTAGTGCAGCCTAGGGACGTATCTTTACCAATCGACACGCCTCGATTCAGTGTGAAAAACACATAGGGCTCCGGTGGGCTATTATTGGTATTATTAGCGGAGGCGGTGCTCCGATGAATGCATCAAACGGGCGCGTCACCCCGCGGCTCGTTAAACACCCCATCCCCCTGTCTACATCTTCCTCTCAACTCGATCTCACAACCATTTGTGCCCCCTTCTTCTTCTTCTTCTCCAAAAACCAAAGCAAAAGCCAGATCCTGCCGAAGACAAGATGAGGTACTACGGCCCAACCTACCTTCTGCCGGACATCATGCTGGATATGTAGTACCCCTCCGGGGTCGTCGTGGAGGACACCCTATGCGTGTGGGCCATCTCAACGTGGAGAGGCCCGACGAAGCGGCGAACTTCTTCCTCGCTGCCGGCTACCGCCACTTCCCATGCGGCTCTCCGGTCATGTTCCACGTTGAAGAGGTTTGGGCCAACAGAGATGTTGTGATTGTCCTCACTGCTCGCTTCACCAACCACTCCGATGCCTACTTCCTCCTCGGCAAAGTCTTCTGGTGTGGGAGCAAGTTCATCGCCTTCACCACCCATAACATCTTCACCAACTTCGGCCACATCCTCCCCACCGCCAACGGCATGCACACTCTCCCCTATGACGCCGAGGACGAGGAGTGAACATGGTGGCGGAGGCAGGAGATGTTAAGTATTGCCCAATGTAGGGCTAAGCCATCTGTAAAGTTGCTACTATAAGCCCTAATATTAATATCTATCTATATAATATGTGTCTTCCCTTTATGTAAGGGAATATATCAAGGGATGGTCTGTTTGTGCAATTTCCTTAATATTAATATAACTATCTATGTAATGTGTGTGTGTGTGTTCTATTGCTTGCAAGTACTCGTTCATGTGATTGAGTTTAGTGTTGACCATTGCAAACATTAGGATAGCGGCTGCTCGAGCGTCTCCATTTTTGTCTTGAACAAAAAGGGTTCGAGAGCGATTTGTTTTGGTCAAAACAAACCAATCGAATAATTACTAAATCCAACACCAAAACACGAGCTCAGACCGTTTGAAAAATATTAAAACTTAAAAAATTTAAGAATATTTGGCATCATTTGAACCATAAAATTTGAACGTTGCAACAAATATTGGAAAACAGGAAAAAAAGAAAATAACAATCTACAAACCTCGCAGTCCAGTAGATGACTAAATTTGAAGTTCTGCGAAATCATTCAATATTTCTAGATTTTACATCAAGTAAGTCAAATTTAAACTGCAAGTGTGCTGTATTTTATTGCCAAATCCTTCACTATTTATAGGGTTTTCTAATATAAATATGATAAAAATTACACAAGTACATTTTTTTGCATCTTATTTGTTCCACTCGCTTCACTGAAAAACCACTTTTTTTAACAGTTGAGAAATGATTTTTATTGTAACAAAAATTGGGAAACTGCCTCTTTTGGAAGCTATCATTTGAGTGTTTATTAAATACAATTCTCTGAAAATAGTGACACAAACTAATAAAGTCAAATAAGGATTTATAGAAATTTCCTTACTGGACTTGGACTAACAAGGAATTGATTAGAAGTTCTAATGAAGTCCTATATATATTAAATTTAAATTTAAATAAAAATACATAGGAAAGCTTCATGTATAATTACGAAAATTAGCTATTACATAGGCCTGCAGATATGTTGAATTTAGGAACTTGAATCAACTAAACTTGATTTGAAATAAATGTTCTATGAATTACTAAGTTTGACTAGAAATGGAAAAAGGTAGTCGACACTGTTCATGCAGGTTGAACAAGCGATCCAAGCTCTTAAGCAGATACACACATGTGCCACACTGGCTCAGCCCATGGGTTGGGTTGCGACGTCCCTGGCGCACTCTTGAGGTCCCACTTGTCAGGACGTCAACCAAGTAACGGTCAATAATGGGCTTTTGACCCGACAAAATGCTTTGTCTGGGCATTTGAGAGGTTGTGGCCAACGGAGGAGGGGAAAAGTGAGGACCGTTAAGGTTGTGAAGCAAAAACTGAGGAGAACTAAGGAACCAGGGATACGAAAATAGACGTCCCTTAAAAAAATTGAATACCCAACAACCATATGCAGAAATTGTGCTTGCAGGTACATTCGAAGAACATCAAACACACAACATCGACTGTCGTATAGTCATTACCGTCTGTGAGCGATTTATCCGCACCCACACATTTTCTACTCCCTCCGTTTTATAAAATAAGATTTTTTTGACACTACATTAAAGTCAAAAAATGTTTTATATTATGGGACGGGACGGATGGAGTAACTTATAAGATGTCCTCTTTTATACCCTTGCTATTGTTATATGCTCCTATCGGGATTCGGGAAGGTCTGCAACCTATCGAAATATTCCACAGGTCAAGTAGCCAGCGGAGGTTCCATCGAAAAAAAAGGTAGCCAGCAGAGGAACTAATGAGGTCGAAGGCATCGCACGGGTCGATCGACCAGGTGCCACCCCAAAAAGAGCAATTCAACCACGAGATGGATGGATCGATTGATGGGTGCATGTCTCCATATGCATGGCTGCAGAGGCCCACCCACCAAATAAAGCAGAAGAAAAAGTATTTTTACGGCGATGCGACGACGAGACGACGGCGACCTCCACGACTCGGTTGCGTCTTCCGGCAGCTCGGAGCCACGAGGGGGCATCTCTACCGCCCCGCTACACCACACGGCATCGGGCGGGGCACCAACTCCATGCCATGGCCTTGCAGCGACGCACGCCATGTCAGCCGGGGGTGCTGGCTTGTCAATGGCGTAGTGGCCGGAGCGCAATGCGTTGCCTCGTACCAGGCGGCCAGGCGTGGAGGGATTCGATGCCCTCCGAGCTTGCTTGTCATTTTGTCAGACTACTAACAGTGGGATAACATAGGTACTAACATCACATATATCTAGATAAAATAAATGATGTGACAAGTAATAAATGAAGAAAAAAAGACATGTGATAACATAGCTAGTTACTACTAGTACGAGTAACATCACACATATCAAGGCAAGATGAGTCTATAGCCTAATAAATGAAGTGTTGTATGTTACTACATACTCCGCATCTGAGCCTAATAAATAAAGTGAGGACCGTTAAGGTTGTGAGGCAAAGTCAGTGTCCATGTTGAGGAATAAAATTATAAACGATTTGGCCATCATTATATTTTTTCCCTGACTTTATTCTTCCAAAAATTATAAACAATTTGGCCATCATTTGAAGAATAAAAGTTATTGATGATTCAAAAAAAAAAGTCAGTGTCCATGTTGGAATTGCTTTTCCGTCGTGCTACAGGGGGGCATCTGCATCAACAGAATTTTTCACGGTGTCAACTATGTTCCTTAGAATAGTTTTGGCAAATGTTCTCTGGAAAGTAGAATATTGGTGATGCAAGGGCGTTATGCATGTAGAGTTCGCCCCCAGTCACTACCTTCAAAGGTTTCCAAATTAATTCCTCACAACACTATCCAAGGAAGAACGTGAATCATCAACTTGGGCGAAAGGTATGTGTGTTATTCGAGGCGCATGACTGTTTTTCACTATATATTCGTAGATTGATCTCACATCGACGATGCATAGTGTTCATTTGCATGACAAACAATGTCCTTTTCTCCCATAGCTATTGGACTTATATTCGAAGAAATCTCATCTGCATATGGAAGTGCTTGTGCCCAAGGCAGTGAAGCGAGGAGACAATTCCATGCCCGTGGAGTGGAAGGAATATTTTTTGTTTGAGGCCAGGACCACCTTTCGTATGACATTGGAACCCAATTAGGGTTTGATCATGACACTCACACACAAACGAATTTACGTTTTGCTTCTCTCCAAGCAGCAATGAATAACCACTCTCTGTAGGGTCAGCATAACCTCATGTACCGAAAATGAACATATCTTGTGTAAGATCCCTTGGTTCCTCCTCTCCAACAATGAAAGAAAAAACTCTAATGAATTCAAACTCCTCTAAGGCGCGTTTGGATTGTCCTTTTCCTTTCAAATAGCCTCTTAAAACAACATGTCTCTGCCATCATTTTGTTTTCGACTAGAAATTACTGGTGGCTGATAAGACACATATGTTACGTGTAAGAAATTAGGGTTCATATGCCTCCCGCCGTCGTCGCATGTCCGCCTCGTCTCCCGTGGCCTTAGGACCATGGAGGCGCGCTGGATCATGGCCCTTGCCGGTAGGAGGGCTCTGTTTTTAGATGATTCTTTCAATTTTGGTAAGATTTGTGTTCTGCTTAAGAAGGTGAGACGAGCAGTGGCTCCCTGAAGAGGAAATAAGTTTCTTCCCATCTAGCCCCCGCCCCAGTGATGTGTCTAGCATGTGTCTCCGGCAGATATGTCTTTGGTGGATTTGCTCGTATCTGGTCGTTGTTCGTTTATGTTCGTGTGTTTTTAGATTGAATCCTTAGATCTACGCTACTTTTCATCAGCGGCATTTTGCTGTTCTGGTGCGCTGGTTTTATAGGGCCTTAGGACGACGACTTTCGGACTATCTACTACAACAAATTTTATTCAACTCCAGTAAAGGAGGTGCGATGACAGCGCGGCGTCTTCGGCTCACTTCAGCGCTTGTAGTCGTTTTTTCGAAACCCAACACGTAGAACAATAGTGCTTGTAGTCGTTGCTAGGTGGTCTATGAATTTAGATATAAATTTTTATTATTTCTGATGTTCGTTGTATTGCCAAAGATCAATAGATCAGATTTTTTTTTGAAAAAAAAGTTAAATTACACTTATGCCAAACGCGGTCTAAGGTACTAGAGCGACGAGGAGTGGATAGTGTGGAGCTGAGTTAGGCTTCTATCTCACCTCCACCTTTCTACCTTCATTTCCAACCTTACGTTGGGAAAAGTTTCAAAATTAAATTGGAAAAAAGAACCATAATATGTGTCACACGTGCGTAAGGACACATGATAACTTTGAATGTTTTTTATGGCAAATTTGATGTCACGAGAATAGCAACTCTCTTTCAGAACGGACAGTTTCAGTATTTTTTAGGTTTGTTTCTTTGGATAACAAATTTAGTTGTACAAAACTTCAAGCTAGATTATTTTGTTTCATAGGTGTGACACTTATCATTTAAAAAAGAAAAAAGGTGTTGTGAGATTGGGTTGAGATAGACAGGGACAAGAACTTCAACCGTTTGTTCTTCTTATTTACATCTAGATAGAAAGGGAGAAGAACCATGCAAATTAATGTGTTCACATGACACATGTGAAATTGATTTCCTTTTTCTGCGCATGGTTGCCACAGTCAACATGGCACTATCTCTAGAAAAAGAAGAAGACTTGTTGCTGACGAGAAAGACCAAATACGTTCAGTTATTACCCGATAAGGGAAAACCAAGAGACTTGTCCAGTGTACGCACAAAAGCAACAACACATTTTGCAGCCGAAGTCAACTTCGCGGTTGACCAACAATATGCACTGGTGATATGTACATGCATGATATGGATTATACATCACTACACACTTGTTGTGCAGGGTCAACCCATGACCTGATGAAGCGTAGAGGCCATGGCAGGCTTAAGACCGGGTACTCCAAACCTGCCTCAAACGTTCGGGACACACAGCTCGGTCACTTACCGGTCATCAAATTTTAATCTAGGCGGGCGCCTTAAACAGGTCTCAAATACCCAGACCGACCAGCACCACTCATATCCAGCTCAAATATGGGGCGGATATGGGGGCGTTCGGACGCGTCCGCCTCGTCGGAGCCGGCTCACGCTGGCCCACCCGATCCCACATATATTTCTCTCCATCCTCTCGCCGGATCAAACTCTAACCACTTCACTCCACTAAAAAAAAGACACATCCGTGACATTTTGGGCCGAACGATTTTTTTTCTGTCATACATATGACACTTCTATGACGATAATTGTGATAAAATCCGGTATCATCATAGATGTGGTGGGCTCCTACTTCTATGACAAAAAATTATGACAGAAAATGGGCTTTTCGTCCTGGGTGGGCTGGAGACGCAGCTGCATGACATTTTTTGGGCCGTCCATGACGGAAAAAACCGTGGTAGAAGCGAGGGGGAGGAAAATTTCGGGGAGTTCCCGGTTACGGTGGGAGGTCGGGGCCGAAGCGAGCGCGCTGCTTATCTCGCATACACGCACGCTGCTGCGTGTGCGAGGCGTTATTCTAATCGAACCCGGCGAGGCGTTGGGCGCTAATCGAACCCGGCGACAGACCGCAGTTACGCTATCGAACCCGAGCGATCGATTGATGGCTGTTAATCGAACCCGATTGAGCGATTCTTCGCCATCGCTGGCCGATCAAACCGATCGATGCTGCCTGGGATGAACAGTGAGCGCTATGCGCGGGGGAGGGGGTGGTTGGATGAACAAGGAGCGGTGGCGTTGCCTCCGGATGAACAGGACTACGTGGTGTGGTGGAGGGCTGGATGAACAGAGACGGTGGAGGGGTGCCCGTGGAGGGTGGTTGAACGGTACCCGTGGTGTAGAGGGTCGGATGAACAATGAGACGGTGGAGGGTGGTTGAATAGTAGCCGGTGAAGTAGCGGCGATGGAGGCCGGATGAACAGGAGCCCGTGGAGGCCGGAGGAGGTCGATGGGAGATGAACGGTATCCCGTGGAGTCCTGCTTCATGGCACGCCACACCTCCCGGCGAACAGGACCCCTGCTTCGACCGTAGGAGGTCCGTTTTGTCCGCTTTTGTTACGCCACACTCCTCCCAATAAACAGGACCCCTTTTGACCGTAGGGAGGTCCGTTGGCCGCTTTTGGCGGCACGCCACACCCTCCCAATCAACAGGAACCCCTTTTCGACCGTAGGGAGGTTCGTTTCATCCGCTTTGGCGGCACGCCACACCCTCCCGACCAACAGGACCCCCGTTTCGACCGTAGGAGGTCTGTTTCCTCCGTTTTGCGGTACGCCACACCCCTCCCGATCAACAGGACTCCGTTCCGAACGTAGGAGGTCTGTTTCCTCCGTTGTGCGGTACGCCAGACCTCGTTTCCATCGCATGTTCCGTCCAAGCCCTCCCGATGAACACGACCACGCATTCCGTTCCGACCCAGACGTTGGCTCCCACGCGTTATGTTGCCTCCCCATGAACACGACGCATTCCGTTGCCTTCCCATGCACACGACGACAACGCTGTTTCTCCGTTCCGACCCAGCCATGTACACGAGCCCTCGCCGTACGTATGCGCGAGTAGGCGTTCGAGACCCCGCCCGTATGTACACATACGTGGGTCAGATTTTCTTTCTTGCACCACGGCGCTGTACATACGTGTACATGCTACGCGGCGCGCCTCTACTACGACACGTGCGCGCCTCTACATCCACCAGTATATATGTACGTACACGTTCGCGACCAGAATGACAACGCTACGTACGCTTCGACCAGGTGGGTCCCGACTGTGAGGCACTTCCTTACCTGCGAAGATGTAGCTGGTGGGTCCCAGCCGTCATGGGGGCGAATCGTTTTGGGTTTTTTTTGCCCGGACGCACTTCCTTGCGTGCGAAGATGTAGCTGGTCGGTCCCAGCAGTCAGGGGGGCGAATCGTTTTTTTTGTCCATACGCACTTCCTTGCGTGCGAAGGTGTAGCTGGTGGGTCCCAGCAGTCAGGAGGGCAACGCTTTTTTCATGAAATACGGTGGCCCGTCCGGTGGGTCCCTGCTGTCAGATGGAGGAATCATTATTTTCCGCGTAATAAGGAGGCACTTCCTTGTTGCAGCCGTGGACCCAGCTGTCAGCCTCTCCACGTACAGTCCACGTCCGATGAAAGTCGTTCCTTGACCACATTGACCACGCCGCGCCGAGAGCGCCAGGGCGGTGGACGATGGCGAGGCCTTGGAAGGGGACGTCGCGGAGCCGGTGAAGACGCGACAGTGGATGCCCACGCGGAGAGGAGTATGAGGGTTCACTGCTCGCCACGGTGTGAGGTCGGCCGCCGCAGTGGCTCGCCAGCCGGTGGGAATAGTAGGCGGTGAGAGGCCTCCGCGGCAAAGATAGCCGCCACGGGAGGCAGGAGCAGGCGGCACGACCGGGCGCTGCTTTGGGCGGCCGAGCAAGGAGACCAGAGGTTGAAGAAGCACTACGGCCGTTGGATGGACATCGACGGCCACCGGAGCTAGAATCGTTCATATTGACTAAGTTGACAAAGCCCTCCGTCCCCGTCAACTTAGTAGACCCACAAGTCAGCCTCCCACCAAGGTGGGTCCCAGCTAGCAGGGGGAGTATTCATTTTTTTGTGCGTAATAAAGAGGCACTTCCGGGGGATCCGAGCTGACAGCGGGGGGGACGTTTTTTTCGTGAAATACGGTGGCCCGTCTGGTGGGTCCTAGCAGTCAGGGGGAAACGTTTTTTTTTCATGAAATAAAGTGGCCCTTCCGGTGGGTCCCTGCTGTCAGGTGGAGGATTAATTATTTTGCGCGTAATAAGGAGGCACTTCCTTGCGGCCGCCGTGGACCCAGTTGTCAGCCTCTCCACATACAAGATTTTACGATGAAAGTCGCCGTTGACCACGTTGACCACGCTGCGTCGAGAGCACCAGGCGGTGGATGGATGACAATGACGCCTAGGAAGGGGACGACGGCGAGCCGGGAAGACGCAATGGAAGCCCGTGCGGAGAGGAGTACGAGGGTTCACCGGTTCGGCTGCGGTGTGAGGCTGCCGTCCGCCGCAAAAATAACAGGGGTGTGGGTGAGTGGAGGGATGGCTCAGCCAACAAGTGGAGTAGTATGGGGCGGTGAGGCCTCCACGGCAAAGACAGCCGCCACGGAGGCGTGAGCAGGCGGCACGACCGGCGCTGCTTTGGGCGGCTGGACCAAGAAGACTAGAGGTTGAAGAAGCACTACGGCCGTTGGATGGACATTGTACGATCACTGATGATAGAATCATTTATATTGACTAAGTTGACAAAGCCCTTGGTACGCTCCAACTTAGTAGGCCCATAGGTCAGCCTCCGAAACGGTGCACCCCAGATGTCAGGGGGAGAAATCATTTTTTGGGCGACCGAAGCTAAGAATATCCAAGATTGAAGAAGAAGCACGACATCCGTTGGATAGACATCCAACGGCCACTGCTGCTAGAACTATGTGTTGACTATAATAAGTTGACAAAGCCTTGCATACGCGTCAACATATTTCTTTTAGGGGACGCGTCACTTAGGGCCAGTTTTTTTGATGACTTCTAGAATAAGCTGCAAAAAGCTGCCCCTACCCAGCTTATTCTAGAAGCCCAACCAAATTTATTTTTTTAGAAGCCTAGTAGTTAAGACTTGATTAGTAGGCTTCTAAAAAAAATTTGGTTAGGCTTATAGAATAAGTTGGGTAGGGGGCATCTTATTCTAAAAGCTCAAAAATGCTAGCAAAAGAACTGGCCTTTAGTAGGCCCACAAGTGTGTGGCAGAGAACTTATAGCCCATTTGCGTTTTGTAAGAATATACAGCCCATTTTTGAATTCTAATGGAATTTACAACAGCCCATTTACAGTTTGTTAAAAGTACAGCCCATTTTCTAGCTAGGACAACGATTAATAACTTCAACCAACCGTTGAAGACAAAATTCAATAAAATTTCCCACATTTTGATGGGATCCAAAATATTTTTATCCCGAAATTTCTAGTCAGATTAAATATAAATTTGTATTACGTAAAATCCAATCTAAACATTGCTACAAGAACAATGAAAATTTAAGATTTTCAAAATCCATAAATAATATTTTATAAACTAATTTCGTGTTTGGTGCATTTTTTATAGTTGCTGCCCAGTTTTTATAATTACATCCTATTTATTATTTTATAAAGCCCATTTTCCTGTTAAGCCTAATGCATCCCTCGTAGGAAATATTTGCAGCCAATGGGCGGGAGAATAACAAGTTGACCTTGCCTGGGTATTCCTCAAAAAGATGTATAGCTGGGCTAGCCATTTTCATCTTGAAAAAATTTAGTATCTGGGCTGGATATCTGGCGTGGGCTAGACGGGCCACAGCCCGCCCAATTAATACCATGCTCTCCTCTGAATAACAACGAAATCATCGCCAATAAAAACTCTACAGTGCTCACGCCTCAAAAACTCAAATACTGCTCGAGCTGCTTGGTCCCAGCTGTCGGCCGCACCTTGTGCAATTCTCACATTTATATTGACTACATAGATTGACAATGGTGTGGGACCGTGATGTCAGGAAACCAGGAGAAAGCAAAAAAAATATAGTTGTACATAATAAGGAGGCACTTATGTGACGTGACGGCTATGGCCCTAGTGGGTCCCTAGTGTCATCCAGTCAAAATAAAGTCATCTCCTGAATCCTCATGTTCGTTGACCATGTTAACAACGCTCGGCGCCACGGCGAGCGCAACAACTTGAAGGACAATGGAGAGGGCCTCGTGCTACGTCCTGAGCTTGCGTTGGTTTTCCTCGAAGAGGAAAGGGTGATGCAGCAAAGTGTAGCATAAGTATTTCCCTCAGTTTTGAGAACCAAGGTATCAATTCAGTAGGAGGCTCCTCAAAAGTCCCACACACCTACACAAACAAACTGAGAACTCGCAACCAACGCAATAAAGGGGTTGTCAATCCCTTCACGGCCACTTGCAAAAGTGAGATCTAATAAAGATAGTATGATAAGATAAATATATTTTTGATATTTTATAATATAGATGCAAAAAGTAGAGATGCAAATAAAAGTAGATTGGAAACAAGTATGATAAGAGATAGACCCGGGGGCCATAGGTTTCACTAGTGGCTTCTCTCAAGATAGCATAAGTATTACGGTGGGTGAAAAAATTACTGTCGAGCAATTGATAGAAAAGCGCATAGTTATGAGATTATCTAGGCATGATCATGTATATAGGCATCACGTCCATAACAAGTAGACCGACTCTCGCCTGCATCTACTACTATTACTCCACACATCGACCGCTATCCAAAGATGCATCTAGAGTATTAAGTTCATAAGAACAGAGTAACACATTAAGCAAGATGACATGATGTAGAGGGATAAACTCATGCAATATGATATAAACTCCATCTTGTTATCCTCGATGACAACAGTACAATACGTGCCTTGCAACCCTTTCTGTCACTGGGTAAGGACACCGCAAGATTGAACTCAAATCTAAGCACTTCTCCCATGGCAAGAAAGATCAATCTAGTAGGCCAAACCAAACTGATAATTCGAAGAGACTTGCAAAGATAACTTAATCATACATAAAAGAACTCAGAGAAGATTCAAATATTATTCATAGATAAACTTGATCGTAAACCCAAAATTCATCGGATCTCGACAAACACACCGCAAAAAGAGATTACACCGAATAGATCTCCACAAGAGAGGGGGAGAACATTGTATTGAGATCCAAAAAGAGAGAAGAAGCCATCTAGCTAATAACTATGGACCCGAGGGTCTGTGGTAAACTACTCACAACTCATCGGAGGGGCAAGGATGTTGATGTAGAGGCCCTTCGTGCTTGATCCCCTCCCAAGCAGAGTGCCAAGGCTCCAAGATGGGATCTCGTGGATCTGAAGGTTACGGTGGTGGAAATTGTGTTTCGTGGTGCCCCGGATGTTTTTGGGGCACGAGGTATATATAGGAAGAGGAAGCACGCCGGTGGTCAGCCGAGGGGCCCACGAGACAGTGGGCGCGCCTATGGGGGGCGCCTCCTATCTTGTGGAGGCTTGCTGTTTCTTGACTTGCACTCCAAGTTCTTTGGATCACGCTCAAGAGAAAATCACGTTCCCGAAGGTTTCATTCCGTTTGGACTCCATTTGATATTCCTTTTCTTCAAAATACTGAAATAGGCAAAAAAAACAACAATATGGGCTGGGCCTCCGGTTAGTAGGTTAGTCCCTAAAATGATATAAAAGTGGAAAATAAAGCCCAATAAAGCCTAAAACAGTAGATAAAGTAGCATGGAGCAATCAAAAATTATAGATACGTTGGAGATGTATCAGGCATCCCCAAGCTTAATTCCTGCTCGTCCTCGAGTAGGTTAATGATAAAAAGAGAATTTTTGATGCGGAGTGATATTTTGGCCTAATTTCAATGTAAATCTTCTTAATTGTGGTATGAATATTCAGATCTGAAAGATTCAAGACAAAAGTTCATATTGACATAAAAATAATAATACTTCAAGTATACTAACTAAGCAATTATGTCTTCTCAAAATAACATGGCCAAAGAAAGTTAACCCTACAAAATCATATAGTCTGGCTATGCTCCATCTTCCCCACACAAAATATTTAAATCATGCACAACCCCGATGACAAGCCAAGCAACTGTTTCATACTTTAACATTTTCAGAACTTTTTCAATCTTCACTCAATACATGAGCGTGAGCCATGGATATAGCACTATATGTGGAATAGAATGGTGGTTGTGGAGAAGACAAAAAGGGAGAAGATAATCTCACATCAACTAGGCGTATCAACGGGCTATGGAGATGCCCATCAATAGATATCAATGTGAGTGAGTAGGGATTGCCATGCAACGGATGCACTAGAGCTATAAGTATATGAAAGCTCAACAAAAGAAACTAAGTGGGTGTGCATCCAACTCGCTTGCTCATGAAGACCTAGGGCATTTTAGGAAGCCCATCATTGGAATATACAAGCCAAGTTCTATAATGAAAAATTCCCACTAGTATATGAAAGTGACAAAATGAGAGACTCTCTATCATGAAGATCTTGGTGCTACTTTTAAGCACAAGTGTGGTAAAAGGATAGTAGCATTGCCCCTTCTCTCTTATTCTCTCTTTTTTTCTTTTTTTTTCTTTGGGCCTTTTCTCTCTTTTTTATGGCCTCTTCTTTTTTTCTCTTTTTTTATTTTTCGTCCGGAGTCTGATCCCGACTTGTGGGGGAATCATAGTCTCCATCATCCTTTCCTCACTGGGACAATGCTCTAATAATGATGATCATCACACTTTTATTTTCTTACAACTCAAGAATTACAACTCGATACTTAGAACAAAGTATGACTATATGAATGCCTCCGGCAATGTACCGGGATATGCAATGAATCAAGAGTGACATGTATGAAAGAATTATGAACGGTGGCTTTGCCACAAATACAATGTCAACTACATGATCATGCTAGCAGTATGACAATGATGGAGCGTGTCATAACAAACGGAACGGTGGAAAGTTGCATGGCAATATATCTCGGAATGGCTATGGAAATGCCATAATAGGTAGGTATGGTGGCTGTTTTGAGGAAGATGTATGGTAGGTGTATGATACCGGCGAAAAGTGCACGGTATTAGAGAAGCTAGCAATGGTGGAAGGATGGGGAAAAGTGCGTATAATCCATGGACTCAACATTAGTCATAATGAACTCATATACTTATTGCAAAAATCTAGAAGTTATCAAAGAAAAGTATTACGTGCATGCTCCTAGGGGGATAGATTGGTAGGAAAAGACCATCGCTCATCCCCGACCGCCACTCATAAGGAAGACAATCAATAAATAAATCATGCTCCGAGTTCATCACATAACGGTTCACCATACGTGCATGCTACGGGAATCACAAAATTCAACACAAGTATTCTTTAAATTCACAACTACTCAACTATCAGGACTCTAATATCACCATCTTCATATCTCAAAACAATTATCAAGTATCAAACTTTTCTTAGTATTCAACGCACTCAAAAGAAAGTTTCACTTATCTTGAATACCAAGTATATTAATATTTAAGCAAATTACCATGCTATTAACGACTCTCAAAATAATCTAAGTGAAGCATGAGAGATCAATAGTTTCTTTAAAACAAATATACCACCGTGCTCTAAAAGATCTAAGTGAAGCACTAGAGAAAAAATTATCACGCTCAAAAGATATAAGTGAAGCACATAGTGCAAAACTATCAAGCTCAAAAGATATAAGTGAAGCACATAGAGTATTCTATCAAATTCCAATTTATGTATGGCTCTCTCAGAAGGTGTGTACAGCAAGGATGATTGTGATAAACTAAAAAGCAAAAACTAATATAACACACGATGCTCCAAGCAAAACACTTATCATATGGTGAATAAAAATATAGCCCCAAGTAAAGTTACCAATGAACGAAGACGAAAGAGGGGATGCCTTCCCGGGGCATCCCCAAGCTTAGGATTTTGGCTATTCTTGAATATCTTGGGGTGCCATGGGAATCCCCAAGCTTAGGCTCTTGCCACCCTTTATTCCATAGTCCATAAAGGCTTTACCCAAAATTTGAAAACTTCACAACACAAAAGTCAATAGAAATCTCGTGAGCTCCGTTAGAGAAAGAAAACAAAAGACTAATTTAAGGTACTGTAATGAACTCATTATTTATTTATATTGGTGTTAAAACTAATGTATTCCAACTTCTCCATGGATTATAAACTATTTTACTAGCCATAGATTCATCAAAATAAGCAAACAACACACGAAAAACAGAATCTGTCAAAAACAGAACAGTCTGTAGTAATTTGTAACTAACGCAAACTTCTGGAACTCCAAAAAATCTACGAAAATTATAAGACCTAGACAATTTGTTTATTGATCAGAAGCAATTGGAATCATTATTTAATCACGTTATGGTGAGTTTTAACAATTCGGGCACTGAGCGCAAAGTTTCTGGAAATTACAGCAAAATCAAATAATTATCATCCAAGAAGATCCAATAGGTTTAACTTGGCACAAACACTAATTAAAACATAAAACCACATATAAACAGAGGCTAGATGGATTATTTATTCCTAAACAGAAACAAAAACAAAAAACATAAATAAAATTGGGTTGCCTCCCAACTAGCGCTATCGCTTAACGCCTAGCTAGGCATAAAAGCAAGGATAGATCTAACGAGTGCCATCTTTGGCACTAAACTCATAAGTAGCACGCATGATAGATTCATAAGGCAATTTAACTTTATTTCTTGGAAAGTGCTCCATGCCTTTATTTAAGGGAAATTGGAATCTAATATTCCCTTCCTTCATATCAATAATCGCACCAATCGTTCTAAGAAAAGGTCTACCAAGAATAATAGGACATGAAAGATTGCAATCTATATCAAGAACGATAAAATCTACGGGCACCAAATTTCTATTTGCAACGATAAGAACATCATTGATCCTTCCCATAGGCTTTTTAATGGTGAAATCCGCAAGGTGCAAATTTAAAGAACAATCATCAAGATCATGGAAACCTAGAATATCACATACAATTTTCGGAATCATGGAAACACTAGCACCCAAGTCACACAAAGCAAAAACTCATAATCTTTAATTCTAATCTTTATAGTAGGTTCCCACTCATCATTAAGTTTTCTAGGTATAGAAACTTCCAAATTAAGTTTCTCATCATAAGATTGCATCAAGGCATCAACAATATGCTTGGTAAAAGCTTTATTTTGACTATAAGCATGAGGAGAATTAACAATGGCTTGCAACAAGGAAATACAACCTTTTAAAGAGAAATTATCATAATTAAATTCCTTGAAGTCCGAGATAGTAGGTTCAACATTATTAGAAGATGAGGATTCTCCAATCTCACTTTTACCAAATTTAACATTAAGATCTAAAGATTCGAATTCTTGGGACGCCTTCTAGGCAAAGTTGATTCATCATCAGTCCCATAATCATCAAAGTTCATATTGCAAAACATAGATCTAATTGGAGATGCATCAATAACTTTAAGATCCTCATCATTATTTTCACGGAAACTAGACGAACACGCTTTTATAAAGCTTTCTTTTGTAGCACGCAATCTAGCGGTTCTTTCCTTGCACTCGTCAATGGAAATTCTCATTAATTTGAGAGACTCATTGATATCATGCTTAGAAGAAGAAGATCCAAGCTTAAGAGAATTAACATCAAGCGAAAGTCTATCAACGTCCCTAGCCAAATCATCAACTTTGAGCAATTTTTCTTCAAGCATAGCATTAAAATTATTTTGAGAGATCATAAATTCTTTCACGCTATTCTCAAAATCAGAGGGCATCTTACTAAAATTTACCATAAGAATTATTGTAGGAATTTCCATAATTATTAGAGGGATTACTAGGGAACGGTCTAGCATTAAAATTTCCTCTATAAGCATTGTTTCCAAAACAATTCCTACCAAAAAAAATTCACATCCATAGATTCATTATTATTCTCAATCAAGGAAGACAAAGGCATATCATTGGGAGCAAGAGGAGTATTTTTAGTAGCAAGCATCTTCATAAGTTCATCCATCTTTCCACTCAAAACATTGATTTCTTCTATAGCATGCACTTTTTTACTAGAAGATCTTTCGGTGTGCCATTGAGAATAATTAGCCATAATATTATCTAGAAGTTTCCTAGCATCTCCGAACGTGATTTCCATAAAGGTGCCTCCCGCGGCCGAATCTAAGAGATTTCTAGAAGCAAAGTTCAAACCGGCATAGAAATTTTGTATGATCATCCATAAGTTCAAACCATGAGTAGGGCAATTACGAAGCATCAATTTCATTCTTTCCCCAGATTGGGCAACATGCTCATGATCAAGTTGTTTAAAATTCATAATATCGTTCCTAAGAGTGATGATCTTAGCAGGAGGAAAATACTTAGAGATAAAAGCATCTTTGCACTTGTTCCAAGAATCAATACTATTTTTAGGCAAAGACGAAAACCAAACTTTAGCGCGATCTCTACGTGAAAACGGAAATAACTTCAGTTTGACAACATTGTTATCCGTATCTTTCCTATTTTGCATATCACACAAATCAACAAAGTTGTTTAGATGAGTAGCGGCATCTTCGCTAGGAAGGCCGGCGAATTGATATTTCATAACAAGATTCAGCAAAGCGGTATTGATTTCACAAGACTCATCATTATTAAGAGGAGCAATCGGAGTACTAAGGAAATCATTATTATTCGTATTCGATAAGTCACACAATTTGGTATTATCTTGCACCATGGCAACAAGTAATCCAACACACAAGCAAACAGAAAAACGACGAGCAAAAGGAGAGGAGGAGATTGGGAAAGAGAGGGCGAATAAAACGGCAAGGGTGAAGTGGGGGAGAGGAAAACGAGAGGCAAATGGCAAATAATGTAAATGCAAGGGAGATAGGTTTGTGATGGGTACTTGGTATGTCTTGACTTGAGCGAAGACCTCGCGCCAGAAATCCTTCTTGCTACGTCTTGAGCTTGCGTTGGTTTTCCTCGAAGAGGAGAGGGTGATCCAGCAAAGTGTAGCGTAAATATTTCCCTCAGTTTTGAGAACCAAGGTATCAATCCAGTAGGAGGCTCCTCAAAAGTCCCATGCACCTACACAAACAAGCGAGAACTTCGCAACCATCGCAATAAAGGGGTTGTCAATCCCTTCACGGCCACTTCATGTAAAGTGAGATCTAATAAAGATAGTATGATAAGATAAATATTTTTTTGGTATTTTATAATATAGATGCAAAAAGTAAAGATGCAAATAAAAGTAGGTTGGAAACAAGTATGATAAGAGATAGACTCGGGGGCCATAGGTTTCACTAGTGGCTTCTCTCAAGATTGCATAAGTATTACGGTGGGTGAACAAATTACTGTCGAGAAATTGATAGAAAAGCGCATAGTTATGAGATTATCTAGGCATGATCATGTATATAGGCATCACGTCCATAACAAGTAGACCGACTCACCTGCATCTACTACTATTACTCCATACATCGACCGCTATCCAAAGATGCATCTAGAGTATTAAGTTCATAAGAACAGAGTAACGCATTAAGCAAGATGACATGATGTAGAGGGATAAACTCATGCAATATGATATAAACCCCATCTTGTTATCCTCGATGGCAACAATACAATACATGCCTTGCAACCCTTTACATCCTTTGGGTAAGGACACCGCAAGATTGAACCCAAAGCTAAGCACTTCTCCCATGGCAAGAAAGATCAATCTAGTAGGCCCAAACTGATAATTTGAAGAGACTTGCAAAGATAACTTAATCATACATAAAAGAATTCAGAGAAGACTTAAATATTATTCATAGATAAACTTGATCATAAACCCACAATTCATCGGATCTCGACAAACACACCGCAAAAAGAGATTACATCGAATAGATATCCACAAGAGAGGGGGAGAACATTGTATTGAGATCCAAAAAGAGAGAAGAAGCCATCTAGCTAATAACTATGGACCCATAGGTCTGTGGCTACTCACAACTCATCGGAGGGGCAAGGATGTTGATGTAGAGGCCCTCCGTGCTTGATTCCCTCCGCAGAGTGCCGAAGGCTCCAAGATGGGATCTCGCGGATCTGAAGGTTACGGTGGTGGAAATTGTGTTTCGTGGTGCCCCGGATGTTTTCGGGCACGAGGTATATATAGGAAGAAGAAGCACGTTGGTGGTCGCCGAGGGGCCCACAAGACAGGGGCGCGCCTATAGGGGGGCGCCCTATCTCGTGGAGGCCCCGATTGCTTCTTGACTTGCACTCCAAGTTCTCTGGATCACGTTCGGCGAGAAAATCACGTTCCCGAAGGTTTCATTCCGTTTGGACTCCGTTTGATATTCCTTTTCTTCGAAATACTGAAATAGGCAAAAAAAACAACAATATGGGCCGGGCCTCCGGTTATTAGGTTAGTCACAAAAATGATATAAAAGTGGAAAATAAAGCCAAATAAAGCCTAAAACAGTAGATAAAGTAGCATGGAGCAATCAAAAATTATAGATACGTTGGAGACGTATCACCTCGTAGGCCCTACGGAGGTCTGATACAGTGCCCGCTGCTCATTCAGGAAGCCAGGATCATTGGACACCTATGAGCACCTTCGAGAAACTGAGACGGCATGAAATGGTAAGGCCGCGCTTGGGAGCTTTGGTTTATTTCAAACCTGTATTAACATACAAGTCTAATTTACTCGTCATCGGAAACAACGCGTAAAATACATGCATAATGAAACCGAGGGCCCGAGGTCTGTAAGTAAAACCGGCGGGTTACGCGTGTAATTTGAGAGACCAGTGTATATTTTACAAGCACTGCTATATGGACGACATTACCAGACGATACATGCACGACGTGCGTATCATGCCATCCATGGGCAAGGCTGAAACAACAGCTAACGGCTGGATTAGAAATCGTCCGAGTGTCGTTCAGCGTTTTTATCGTGTGTGAAGTACTTCTGATATTTTACTAGTCGAAATCGACCAACCAAGCGCCTTCGCCCGAGACCATCTTCTTTAATTTACAAGCTACAAGCGGTTTTGGTTGGAAAACGATGATCCAGTCACGGCCTAATATCATGAGTTGGTCGGCATATCATATGGTTTCACGTCTAACCTACCCGACTTGTCGTATAGGCTATGAATGAAACATCAGACGATGAACTTCTTAAGCACGGAAACAACAGAAGAGGAGTATCTTCTTAACAAGCAAATCACTGGCATTAGATCGACATGCAAAACAATACGAAGCATTATTCTCAGGAGGCACGGTGAACAGCTCGTGATGCCGCATGCCACAACATTCCAAGCTCAACTTTGCAATCAAACACAAGGCTTGGCATTACATAGACAATATTCAGAACAAACTCTTGACACAGGAATATCTCAGCAGAGTAACTATTTACTTCTAAACTGAACACAGGAATAGAAAAAACACTCGACGCGGCTCACAGCAAGGGCGTCCCACTCAAAAATATCATATGCATGTCTTCTGGCTAACATCAATGAGCAAATTTTGACAAGGTTTTCCAATTCCAATATATTAAACTAACGTCTTCTTGCTAACATCAATGATTAAACTTTGACAAGCTTTTCCCATTCAAAATATGTAATGCCTATGATCGTGGAGTCTTGTCGCTTCTTGCTAACATCAATGATTAAACTTTGACAAGCTTTTCCCATTCAAAATATGTAATGCCTATGATCGTGGAGTCCTGTTGCTTCTTGTACTTGTTTGGGCACTTTTTGCCTGTGGCACTCCACGTGTTGTTAAATTGCCAATGGTCTCTGCAGACTAGTCATGTTACCGGTATCTAATATTTATGGCACCATTGAAGCAATGGAGGGATTCGGTGCCAAACTAAGAAAAGGTGAAATTGGCACCTCTTTTGGCCTACATAGTGGAAGGCCTAATACTGTAAAGCTTCTCGGTCATTCCTACGTAATGTAGCGCAAACAGTGATCGCTTCTTTACGCAAAGTGGAACGACCAATGGACCCGATAATGCAGCAGTTTGCCTTGGACACATTGGCTCCTTTTGTGCGGTTGAACTAAAATCAAGTCGGAATAAAACCGAGCTTTAATTTTGATATCCCCGTAAGCAACAAAAGGTATAAGGGAAACAATTACTGAGAAATAACGGTTGATGACTTGTACTCCCGTAAGAAAAATATCTCTTGATCTACCTTATCTTAATGGGAAACAAAGCAGAGAGTAGCAATTCTCAATCAGTGTGATTCATTCATATTAACTGAGACATTATCTTAACAATGCCTTGTTTCAACATCTATAAAGAACGAAAAAGCAGAAAAGTATCATTCCTAAAACAATGCGACTGATTCATTTTAACAGACATTATCTTAACAATACCTTAGTTAAACATGTAGAAGGAACTACAAAGCAGGATAGTACCATTCCTAACAAGTGTTGCAGTTTTGAACTAAGATTCAGTAGTTAATTAATTCTGAGAGTGGCATTGCTTAATCTTACCAGCGGCATTAGATTAACGAAAAGCATAAACAGTTCCAGGGGAGAGTGGGCGCAACAAAAGTATGTACTTCCATCTACTTATAAAGGGGGTGATGCAGAGTTTGTTGTAACAAAGCAACAAGCATCATGTCTGGGTTGGTCCCATTTTTGTTCACTACTTAATGGGAAAATACAACAATACAATAGCTTCAATTCAACATTTATTTAAAACAGTAACAATACAAGTAGCACAATATCTCAAAGCACACTGCACAATCATGTGGATGAAGGCCTGTACTGACCTTTCATGAGACCACCAGGATAAAATACGAATCTGCCAACACGAATAGGAAATCCAATCTCGTTTTGTGCGATTACCTTTGAAAATCAAGCAAAGTGTTTTGCGTGGCGAAGCAAAATGTTGCAATAGCAACAAGTTGAATAGATATCCTGTTTAAACAGAGGCAAAAAGGAATCAATTACTGGCTAATAAAGGAGGATGAAACATGCGGCCACAAAAATGGTAATCCCGCCAATCCCTAACAAGTGTTGCAGTTTTGAAATAAGATTCAATAGTTAATTCTGAGAGTGGCATCAATTACTGGCTTATAAAGGGGGTGATGCTGAATTTGTTGTAACAAAGCAACAAGCATCATGTCTGGGTTGGTCCCATTTTTGTTCACTACTTAATGGGAAAAGACATCAATACAATTGCTTCAATTCAACATTTATTTAAAACGGTACCAAAACAAGTAGCACAACATGTCTCGCCACGAAGACTGGAAACAAATCTCGATCTCCTTTTGTGCAGTTCCACAAAAATTAAGCAAAGTCACCGGTGTGACATTCAAGTTGAACTGCACAAAACACTCTTAAAACATAAGTGTTTCGAGTAGCGAAGCAAAATGTCGCAATAGCAACAAGTTGAATCGATACCCCTATTTTAACAGAGGCAAAAAAGGAAACAATTATTTGCCGATAAAGGAGGATGAAACAAACAGTGACAAAAAGAAGCATCTAACTTATCTTGGATGGAAAACAAAGTAGGATAGTAGCATTTCTAAAATGGTTGTATTGATTCATATTAACAGAGACATTCTCTTGAAACAACATTCGTTAAAAAATGTAATTTACTTTTAACAGTGGCATTGCTTCAATTTTCCGGGCATTCTTAGATTAACAACGACAAAATAGCTATATGGGACATGCCAAAGACCATGTGCGTCCACACGTATAAATGGGTGATGCACGAGTATGTAGCCAAGCAGCATATATGCATTGGTCCCATATTTGTTCTCTTTGAACCTTTTTCCTAAGTGAGGGCAGCAAATCTAATCCTGCACAAACTACCCGACGCCCGCTTTCTTTCCCTTTTCAACAAAGAGATCGGTTCCTTACAGATGTGTGTCTTGGGTTACCCCTTTTTCCCTTTTCGACCTACAAAGCGGTGGATAGCCAGTCTATACTAATTTCCGCCCCTCCTTTCCTCATTGAACCACGTCCTAGATTCTTGCTCCAGCCCATCGCACCCTTCTTTCCTCTTTGAACCAAGACCTAGATTCGAGTACAGATCGAAAAAGATCCACATGCAGCTAGAGCAATGACGATTTCAAAGAAACTTATACCTTAGGGTTGTCGGCATGTGGCAAGGCGTGCGGCGGGAGGCTGGATCTGCCCACACTACGTACGACAGCGAGGAAGAAGGGGTCGGTGGCCCTCCCGCATAGGCGCTGGGTGAAAGAGAACAGTGCAGCCTCAGTGGATTGCCTCCCTCGCCGAAGGCGATAGAGTGAACGCTGCACCTCCTCCCCTTCCCGGTGCGACGGGATACGGACGCCTCCTTCACCAGCTGTGAGGGGGGAGAGAGAGACAAGAGGCCAACACAGTCTTGTTTAGATCTGGTGAAGAGAGGGTGAGAGACCGTGAATATAGAAAACCCTAGCAAATGAACGCTGAGCCTCCAGCGTGTAACATATATGTAGTCTTGGCGGCGTGTGGAGAGTCCAAACCCTAGCGAACAAGCTACCGAGGCTCCCGCTTATATATATACTATCAGTACGGACTGAGCTCCGGTGCCTTCATCACTGCTTTTGGCTGTATGACAGGTGAGCCAGCCACATTTTGGGCCCACCTGTCATAAACCCAAAGGCAGGTGCACTAAGTCAATGAAGCCGCGTCCATATAGTACTCTCGTGTATACGACTAATATATACTAGTGGAGTGGTTTTCTTATTCTCTCCATAACAGTCGTTTTAAATTATATATGCGTCAATATTAACGTACAACATCTCTTGTTTGCGCACGTCCGGACCGCTGCCACGGCCGGTCCTGACCAACCCGAACCCTCTTCATCACCCGCGCGTGCTTCCCGCCCGAAACGGTCAGTGCCGCATTCATGCCCGACCAGAGCGGACGCGACCTCTCACTAGCGCCGGCATTGAAGCGGTCGCCCGGCGAGCGTCGCCCGCGCCGCTTCCGGGTGCACGCGGCTGCTCCGCGTTCAAAGGTCGCAATAGCCGGCTACAACATGCATGTAAAAAGTTCTTGGGAGTCCATGCTACAGCTAGCTGTCCTCCCCCAACTCGTCAATCTCTTCTAGTAGCGCTAGTACTCCATGGCACGATCCATCGACAAGCAGGCGGGAAAGTTATCGTATACTCGGTTTGCGGTGAGTGGCATGCCGAGCGATCATGTGGGGTCGAGCCGTGGAGGAGGGTGAGACACGAACACAACAGACGTGATTTAAACGTTGGTTTTGCTCGATGGCGCAATCCAACGAAACGAAACGTTGGTTTCTCTCCGTTTCATTTTTTCTCCAGAAAAACGGAAACTTTCCACTCCATTTTCATTCCTATTCCAAGGTTGCCCCGTTACAACATTCCATCAAATACAAAGGAAAACTAACACACATGCTGATGCATCTCAATGATTCACAGATCATAGCCAATATTTACTTCACAACTAAAGAAAAAAGTTGTGAGAGCTTGTACGAAAGAAAAACTATTGATGGCGTCACTACGACTTAAACCCTAAACCCTAAACATGATTTAATTCCCTGGCCCAGATAGAACCTATCGAAGGAAAGACGGCTGGCACCCTCGGATCATACGATGCTTTTGTGCAGTTCCACTAAAATCGAGCTGAGCATCCCTGATGGCAAAGATATTGAAGAAGTGTGATTAGAATAATAGTACTGGCACTAGTTCATGAGACATAAACTCATCACAAGTCGAAGCCGGTAGAAGTAGAGAAAGATCGACATGGATATGGAGCTACGGCAGTGGAGCCAGCCGGCTCCAAAAGGAAGATGGACTACCTGGGACATCGGGCTGTAGCTAGAAGGGTGGTTGGGACGCGGCATCGGCCCATACCGCGGTGACCCCCGATTGGGATGCACCGACTGTGGATTTTCTCCCTCGCCGATGTCGACCGCGTCTACGCAGAACATTGTTCCCTTCCCCCAGCTACGGGATCAGGACCGTCGTTCTATGCTTGTGAAGAGAGCAACCTTAGCTAGCAGGCTTGTAGCTTAGGCTCCTGCTAGTGTATATATAGTGGTTTTCTTTTTCTCTCCATATCAACCATTTTATATTGCATACGTGTCATTCAAGAGCGAAATGATGGTTGCTTCTTCCGACTAACTTACTGTGTGATTTGACTGCTCTTTAGTGGCCCCTACACGTACTCCCCCTACGTGTATGCAACAGTCACACGTACACATGGACGCAAAAACGCGCGTGACGCCCTAATGCATGCATGTCCAAGCACACGACGGAACACACACGGTCACGCTAAGTGCTCAACCTACACGTGCATGCACGCACATACTCAGTCAGGGTGAGCTAGTGACCGTATAAACACCGGAAAATTATATATATTGAGCGCAATGAGCGTATTATGAAGTCCACTGACCGTATTTTTACAAATATACAAAGGATGCATGTGTATTTATCTCGTTTGAAATTAAGCCATACTAACCGGAGAGGAGGCGGTATGGACTAGCATTACTTTGCTGTGTCCTGTCAACTTGCCGAACGAGGAGAAGGTTGCAGGACGGGAGAAGCTTGCGCGCGGTGGCTCGCAGGACAAGGAGAAACTTTTGACTAATGCAAGCTCTTCCTCGCTCAGGCGGTGGACATGCAATAGTTAATTCGGTGTCAGATTGCCAGAAGCATACACTATACTTCTACTAGTGCTACTATTGTTCGACTTCCCGAATAGGCGAACAGCCAAGTGCAAAGTTTACTACTAGTACTAGTACGACTACTATAGTCTATAAAGGTACGTACTATACTAGTACTAGGAACCGGATGGAGGAGCGTCTGCACTCTTATTATAATTTTAAAATGTGATAAAGCAATCTTCAACACATTTGGTTCTCTTCGAGGGTTCTCGCATGTGATAATGGAAGTTGATTGCATGGAACACTCGCCACAATTCTCGCTTAATTCTGGCTCATATCCTGTTACAAAGTAGCGCTCGGTAATATTTCCTCTTTTTTGTTATTCAGCATGTAAACCGGTCAGCAAACCTTGTGGCGCATCTTCGTGCGAACCGTGCTTGCTGCACTTTGAATGTGGCCGAGAGCTGGCTTGATGAAACACCTCGATTCCTACTTCTTTTTTTGCGGGGTACCTGGCTTCCTAGTGACCAGTGTCTTGGCTGATCGTCCTAAGAATGCTTATATATGAATAAAGCTCTCTCATTTACCCACAAAAATGATTAAGCCATATTAACCGGAAAGGAGGGAGTATGGACTAGCACTACTTTTTGGTGTGTCCCGTCAACTCGCAGAATGAGGACAAGCTTGCAGGACAAGGTGAAGCTCGCTTACGCCTTTTGACTAATGCAACCTACCCTCGGTGGACATGCATCAGTCCATTCGGTGTTAGATTGTCAGAGGCATACACTGTAGTACCCAACATGCGGAGTACCATCATTGTTCGACTTCACGAAGAGGCGAAGAGCCAAGCGAAGTAGTAAGAGTAGTAGTACTACTAGAACCGCATGGTGGAGCGTCTGTACTCTTATTTTTTTATCTTTGATAAAGTACACGTTTATTTCGGAGAAGGGCGGAAAACGGCAGCCCAACATGTAATGAATGATATCGATCAACCAACCATGCTCGAATATATCTTGGCCTCCGTGCGAGCCCGTCTGTGTGTTCTCGCTCCTCGTCCCTCATGCGTAGTAACCTGCCGTTCCTTGAGACTAACCACAATTGTAACATCCCAAATTTTCAATTTGGAATGTTATACATTAGGTCATCATGCATATCATATTTTTCTCGCATTTTCCCGATCCTAGGAAATTTCACGCAACTCAAGGACCCTCGGAGAGAGTTGGAAGTTTCATTATTTTCATATTTGGGATTTATTTCTCAAATCTTGAAAATAGGATCATTGGATTTATTTAATTATCTTCATAAAGTTTTTCCTATAAAAATCTCAAGAGAGGGAATAATATGACTTTCCCAATATTTAGGAAAAATGGAGATATTATAAATAAATCAAAATTTGGTTTTGGAAGATTTATTTTGCTTAGGCAAAATGAGCATTTTAAAATATATGCATGTTTGCCGCTTTTAAAGTTCATTTTGTTCGACTCATTTTTAGGAGTCGGGAAAATTAATTTTATTAAAATCGGAGTTCGCTTTGGCATTTTTTAATCCGTTTTGTTTGTTTTAAATAAAAAAGCGCCCCCGGGCCAAGGCCCATGGCCCAGCCCCGACCCACCTCCCTCTCCCTCCCTTGGAAGTCCCGCCGCCGCCGCCGAGAGTCCCGCTCGGGACGACGCCCGCCGCCGCCTTCCCCGGCTTGCCCCTCCCCAAGCCACCCGGCGCCCCCTCCTATTTATACCCCGCCACCCCTCTCCCCTCAACCCGCCCGTCGCCCCCCAAGCCGAGCCGCCGCGCCGAGGACGCCGCCCGCCGTTCCTCGCCGACGCCGGACCCCCGGAGCCCCCGCGCCGCCCCTCCCGACCTCGCCGCCCGTCGCCCGACCCGCCGGAGGTAGCCGCCGCCCGATCCGATCCGGTTTTTTTTTTAAAAAGACCGATCCGTTTTTTTTGCGATGTTCGGTTTTTTTTTCAAAAACCTAGACGGTTTTATTTTTTTTTCGGTTTTCTTATTTAGCGAACGTTCACCGACCCGCTCGTTTCAATGAACGCGTTCGTTGGATTAGTTCTGTTAACGAACGTCCGTTATTTAATCCGTTCGTCGTTTTCTTTTAAATCGGATTTAATCCATTATTTTTCAGATTCGATTTCTGATCCGATTTTCAAATCTGTTTTATTTCTTGCTCGTTTATCGGAATCAGGTGATTCAAGCGCCTGGAGTTTCGTTATGAAACCGCCGTTACGACTAACCTACTTACACAGAGTTTTGCTACTGTAAAATTTTGACTTAATTTCAGATTTGCTAAACCGAGTCGTTCTCTCTCGAGTTCCGACTTTCGATGCTTTATTTGATTCGATTCTTTTGCAACCAGGGTTCTTAAGTTGAACTATCTGGTTAGATCTTTTATTCGAGATTTCCTGTGCATTAGATGAGTACTTATTGTATGCTTGTTGTTTGTCTGCGTTAGATCACCCGGAGTGCGCCGCTTGTTACTTCGAATCTCTAGGACTCGCGGATCATCAGCAAGGCAAGTAACACTTTGATCATACTCTTCTCATACCCAGTTTTATTGCATTAGATCAAACCCTCAAACACTTGCATGTTTAGGATCTAATTAAATTGTGGGATGGGAAGTAGATTGAGGTAGTACCTATTACCTGTTTTACTTATGAAACCTTGGGAGTTACTTCTACGTTTGCTTGATTATGCCATGCTATGCTAGTAGACGTGGATTGGGTGAGTGAATATCCATGACAGATGTGAGATTGTTAATAAATGGTTTATTTAAGGTGGCAACTTAAACACACATCTGGGTGGATTGAGGCACTGGCTATTCAGGACTTGCTGTCAAGGCACACAGGTAAACGAGATTTACTGTATTTCTTGGACCGCCACCTGTGCTCTAAGGGATCATAAGATTATTCAAACTGGAAACTTCCGTGTGCAGCCACAAGCCAATTATGGGCTCTGGCGTAGTTGACTAAGTTGTGCGAACTCTTACGGGTAGGCTAGCTGATGTAGGGGATGTAGGTTGGTACGGTCTACCCACATGTAAGGTGCTAAGCGCTTACGAAAGACTATGTCTCGGTCATCCATCTCTCAAACACCATGTAGTCACGAGAACCAAGCGGAGGCGATCGAGTCTTGTGGGGAAAAGTCGCTAAACCTCTGCAGAGTGTATAAACTAATCATGATTAGCCGTGTCCCCGGTTATGGACATCTTGAGTATCTAGTACTTGAATATCATGTGAATCTCAACATGTTACTTTTAATAATAAAGTTATTGGGTTTTTTATGAGTACTTTTAATTGGGATTGAGGATGCTGTCAACCATTCTCAATGTTTAACAACCACCATGATAGTTAAATAAAATTATTCCTTTGATGTAGGGAAAAATCAGCTTTATGCAAAAATGTAACCGTAGAGCCTTACCACCAGCCATATATGCATGTAGTATAGGCTTGTTGCTTCATTGTTCTCTATGTGTTACATTGCCAGCATATTCCATGTGTCAATTGCTTTTGGGCTGCAACTTTTCACGTATGCAGACTTTTCGCATTGACAGTAAGGTGTTAGGTCGTGGTTCTATACTCGGTGATGCCGTTGGAGTTGATGGACTCACTTGTCTTCCAAGCCTTCCATTTGTTATTAGATGGCCTTAAGCCATATTATTGTATTAAGTTCCCTTGTGGACAACGATGTAATAAGTGTGTGATTGCTACTCTGCTATAAATCCTTCGAAATCTTGTGTGGTGTCGCATCTTGACCTGGGGATGACACCGAGCACGAGCACTAGATCCATTCAGATCCGGTCGCTTCTGAGAGAATGGTATCGAGCACACGCAATTTGTAGGACACGACCACTAAGATAAAGCCATAGATCACTATTCTCTTCCCATTTTCTAACTCCTCATCTTTTCTACTCTCTTTAGGATGAAGGACGCGAAGATCAAGTACACCCAACCGGATGAAGGCACACCTTTTGGATTTCACTTGAAGGAAGTTACCAAGTACACGAACATTGGACTACCAAGCTTCACCGGACTTTCAACGCCACTACTGCACGAAGAGGAGCGCCGGAAGATTCACGCTCACGTTCCAGAAGGACATTCGCCCCAATCACCAAGCCTATAGATAGTGTTTTCGATTGCACCAACTTGGAGTGCAGGGAAAGAGCATGGCAGCTCACATCACCATGGGACGCATTGGAGAAGTTTATCAAGAAGACCTTAAGGACACAATCTATCAGATTTGCGGGGCCGAGATGACAAATGGGACGTCGTCGGCACCAAGAAGGATAGATCCATTGCAGCATTCATCCAGAGTTAAACCAGCACATTCGGCGCCAAGAGAACCAGATGTGCAATGATATGTTGGAGTTGCAGAATGCAAAGGGAAGGATCATCGAACTTGAAGAAGAACTAAAGACAACTCGCAAGAAGGACTATATGGACGAGATCGTAGCTCTAGCAAGACACAATAACGATCTTAAGTACGAGATTGAAGAACTGAAGAAGAAGTTCGGCTCGAGAATGAAGACCAAGATGTCGATTGCCCAAGCGACTACATCAACATCGGCGACACCGATTCGGATCCAAGTGAACCTGACTTTGAAGACGGTGGAGCGAGACATTATGGAGTCTTCCACGGTTCAAATTAGTAGAAGTCCCCACATATTAGTAGTATTCCCTCCATGTAACATTATAGTACACGCACTTTTTGCGATAGTTAGATCGTTGTAAGCCTTTGTTTGATTGAATGAAGTGATTTTGTGTGTATTTGCTCATGTGCATTGGGTAGTGATTCCCCTTAGACCTCATTCTATTCTAAATTCTCATCTTTTCTAAAACCATCAGATGCCTCCGAGACGCGACCCCGGATTTGTTTTCCCGCCAGAGATCACCCAACTGATCCAGCAGCAGAACACCCTGATTCAAACATTGGTGCAGAACCAGGCAACAACAACAACAACCCACCACCACCACCACTGCGGATCATCGACTCGTTTCCTTAGACTAAACCCGTCGGTGTATTCCAGTAGCACCGAGCCGATTGTAGCAGATGACTGGCTCCGCAAGATAGGAAGGGAGCTGACCACTGCAGGATGCACGGATGGAGAAAGAGTGAAGTTTGCAGCACATCAGCTTGAAGGACCCGCAGCAGCATGGTGGGAGAATTTCACAGCCACTTACCTAGAGACACTTTGTCACATGGGATCAATTTCAGCAAGCTTTTCAGACCGCCCATGTTTCAGCAGGAGCTATGGCCATGAAGAAGCGTGAGTTTCGCAACTTACGCCAAGGAGGAAGGACTGTTGGCGATGCGTGGATGACTTTAGTAAACTAGCACGTTATGCCCCGGATGAGCGTTACTCTTGATGCTGACTAAACAGGAGAAGTTTCTAGAAGGACTGAATGATGAGTTCAGCATGCCGTTGATGGTAGCCAGTTTCAATAACAACAGGAGTTAGTAGACCGAGCCCTCATGATTGAAGGAAAGCAGCAGCAAATTGAGAACCGTAAGCGGAAGTATGGACAAGGGAAGTATAACTCTGGAGCTCAGCAGAAACCTCGTTATACCCCTAAGTCAGGAATTCAGTTTCAGCATACCCATGGAGGAGGTAATTAGCATAACCATAACAGCACCAAGAATGGGAGCAGGAATGGAGGAAGTAACGGACAGAATCGCACCAACCCGTCAACACCATCCAAAGTAGACTGAGTCATATTACTTGCTTTAAGTGCCGCAAGACTGGGCACTATGCCAATGACTGCCCGTAAGGCGAATGGAAATGGCAATGGAAGCTCTGGAAAGAAGCCCAACCCTTTCAATAGGGGACGGGTGAACCAC
Organism: Aegilops bicornis; assembly: GCA_021605145.1. Taxonomy (NCBI): domain Eukaryota; kingdom Viridiplantae; phylum Streptophyta; class Magnoliopsida; order Poales; family Poaceae; genus Aegilops; species Aegilops bicornis. Next base: position 502,268,015 of record CM038675.1, read on the forward strand.
ATTGAAGTGGAGGAGGTTGAAGATCAGCCCGATGCAATAATTGGTAAGTTTTTGGTTAAGTCATTTACTGATTGTTCTTTTCGATCTTGGTGCATCGCATTCATACATATCAAGGGATTTGTGGATAAGTACAAGTTACCAACCCAAGCCCTTAGGTCACCCATGCTAGTAACCTCACCGGAGGCGAGTACATGGCTAGTAAATGGTGTGATCGACCGCCATTAAGGATTGGACACTATGTTTTCCCCTCGGACCTAATAGTTACGGAATCCCAAGGATTGGATGTGATATTAGGTATGGATTGGTTACCAAGGTATGGAGGAAACATAGATTGCACCACAAAGTCAATTTTGCTCACCACACCAGAAGGAAGAAGGATTAAGTATGTATCACGGCATCATCCGAGAAGAGCGCAAGTTAATTGCTTATCGAGTGGTGCGGGAAGAAGTACCGATGGTGAAGGATTTTCTGATGTATTTCCGGAAGAGTTGCCAGGAATGCCACCGGATAGGGACATTGAGTTTTTGATCGAGCTGTTGCCAGGAACAGGCCCGATATCGAAGCGACCGTACAGGATGCCAGCACAGGATTTGGCGGAAATCAAGAAGCAGATTAAGGAGCTTTTGGATAAAGATTTTATACGCCCAAGTTCTTCACCTTGGGGATCACCCGTTTTGCTAGTGGAGAAGAAGGACGAATCGTTAAGAATGGTTGTTGATTATCGTGGATTGAATGAAGTAACAATCAAGAACAAGTACCCACTACCTATGATAAATGATCTGTTTGATCGCTTGCAAGGAGCCAAGGTGTTTTCCAAGATCGACTTGCGATCGTGGTACCATCGATTGAAGATTCGGGAGCAGGACATACCCAAGACAGCATTTACCACGAGATATGGACTATCTGAGTATACCGTTATGTCATTTGGACTGACTAACGCCAGACCTATTTCATGAACACGATGAACAAAGTGTTTATGGAGTTTTTGGATAAGTTCGTCGTGGTGTTCATTGATGACATTTTGATTTTCTCGAAGAATGAAGAGGAACACAAGGAACATTTGCGATTGGTTTTGGAGAAACCGAGGGAACACCGGTTGTATGCCAAGTTCAGCAAATGTGAGTTTTGGCTAAAGGAAGTTGGATTTCTCGGACATGTTATATCCGGAGAAGGGATAGCGATTGACCCCACAAAAGTTGAGACCGTAACCAAATGGGAAGCACCAACGACAGTTGGAGAGATTCGGAGTTTCCTTGGACTCGCAGGATACTACCGAAGGTTCATTGAGAATTTCTCAAGGATTGCTAAGCCTATGACAGAATTGTTGAAGAAGGAAAACAAATTCATATGGGTGAGGACTGTGAGGCAAGTTTTCGGGAGTTGAAGAAAAGATTGGTTACCTCACCAGTTTTGATATTGCGGATCGGACTAAGGATTATGAGGTGTATTGCGGCGCTTCACGCCGAGGACTTGGAGCAGTGCTTATGCGGGAAGGAAGAGTTGTTTCGTATGCTTCACGACAACTTAAGCCCCATGAGTTGAATTATGCCACTCATGATTTAGACTTAGCAGCCGTTGTGCATGCCCTGAAGACGTGGAGACATTTTCTCATTGGAAATCATTGTGAAGTATATACGGATCACAAGAGTTTGAAGTACATCTTCACACAAAAGGAATTGAATCTCAGACAAAGGAGATGGTTAGAGCTTATCAAGGATTATGACATGAGATTGCATTATCACCCCGGGAAGGCTAATGTCGTAGATGACGCATTGAGCCGTAAGAGCCACGTCAATACCCTAATGATGGGAGGAATACCCAATGAGTTAGCCGAGGACCTTCGAGAGCTATGTTTGGAAATAGTTCCGAGAGGCTATGTAGCAGCATTGGAGATTCAGTCAACGCTGATGGACAAAATCAGAGAAGCCCAAAAGGCGGAATAAGGAAGTTGCCTCTATAAAGGAGAAAATGAGCAAAGGAAAAGCTAAAGGATTTCGTGAGGATGAGCACGATACCCTATGGTTTGAAGACCGCGTTTATGTGCCCAATGACCCGTAGATCGGGAAGTTGATTTTACAAGAAGCTCATGATTCACCCTATTCGATTCACCGAAATACCAAGATGTACTTGGATTTGAAGAATACTTTACGGTGGACCGGAATGAAGAAGGATATTGCGGAGTATGTAGCAGTTTGTGATGTATGTCGAAAGTAAAGGCGAGAACATCGAAGCCAGCAGGATTGTTACAACCATTGCCGATACCGAATGGAAGTGGGATAAACTAGGCATGGATTTTATCACAGGATTACCAAAGACTCGTTCAGATATGACTCGATTTGGGTTATAGTCGACCGTTTAACAAAGGTAGCTCATTTTATTCGGTCAAGACCACCTATAGCAGTGCTAAGTTGGCAAAGATATACATGACCCGAATTGTGTGCTTACACGGAGTTCCGAGGAGCATCGTATCGAGATAGAGGAACCCGGTTTACCTCGAAATTTTGGAACCGGTTGCACGAAACATTGGGAACCCGATTGGAATTCAAGACAACTTTCCACCCACAGACCGATGGACGGACCGAGAGAGTCAATCAGATTTTGGAGGACATCTTTGAGAGCTTGTGCTCTAGATTATGGGTCTAGCTGGGATGACAATTTGCCGTATGCAGAATTTTCCTACAACAACAGTTACCAAACCAGCTTGAAGATGGCACCTTTCGAGGCTTTGTATGGAAGAAGGTGCAGGACACCGTTGTTATGGGACGAAACTGGAGATCGCCGCTTGTTTGGACCAGATTTGATTAAGGAGTCTGAACAGAAAGTTAAGTTGATTCGAGACAGGCTCAAGGTAGCCCAGTCCGGACAAAAGAGCTATGCCGATTCAAAGCGCAAAGCGATTGAGTATGAAGTTGGAGAAAGAGTATATCTCAGAGTATCCCGCTTCGTGGAGTTAAGCATTTTGGAGTTAAAGGAAAGTTAGCACCACGTTTCGTTGGACCGTATAAGATTTTGCAACGCATGGGAGAAGTTGCTTATAAGTTGAAATTACGGAAGGACTGTCGGGAGTTCATGATGTATTCCATGTTTCTCGGTTGAAGAAATGTCACCCGAGATAGCAGAGGTACCGTTAAGAGACACGGTGCCACTGGAAGCAATTCAGTTGAAGGATGACTTGACATATGAGGAAAACCGGTTAAGATTCTCGATTATGCCAGCAGAGTTACCCGTAGCAAGGTTATCAAGTTTTGCAAAGTTCAGTGGAGCCACCACACTGAGGATGAAGCCACCTAGGAAAGAGAGGAAGTTTTGCTCAAGGACCACCCTCACCAATTTTCTAGCCAACCCGAATCTCGAGGGCGAGATTCATCTTAAGGGGGTAGGTTTGTAACATCCCAAATTTTCAATTTGGAATGTTATACATTAGGTCATCATGCATATCATATTTTTCTCGCATTTTCCCGATCCTAGGAAATTTCACGCAACTCAAGGACCCTCGGAGAGAGTTGGAAGTTTCATTATTTTCATATTTGGGATTTATTTCTCAAATCTTGAAAATAGGATCATTGGATTTATTTAATTATCTTCATAAAGTTTTTCCTATAAAAATCTCAAGAGAGGGAATAATATGACTTTCCCAATATTTAGGAAAAAATGGAGATATTATAAATAAATCAAAATTTGGTTTTGGAAGATTTATTTTGCTTAGGCAAAAATGAGCATTTTAAAAATATATGCATGTTTGCCGTTTTTAAAGTTCATTTTGTTCGACTCATTTTTAGGAGTCGGGGAAAATTAATTTTATTAAAATCGGAGTTCGTTTGGCATTTTTTTAATCCGTTTTGTTTGTTTTAAATAAATAAAAAACGCCCCCCCCTGGGCCAAGGCCCAGCCGGCCCAGCCAGCCAGGCCCCGGCCCAGGCGCTGCCCACCTCCCTCTCCCTCCTGTGAAGTCCCGCCCGCCGCCGCCCTTGAGTCCCGCTCGGGACGACGCCGCCCGCCGCCGCCTTCCCCGGCTTGCCCCTCCCCAAGCCACCGGCCCCCCCCTCCTATTTATACCCGCCACCCCCTCTCCCCTCAACCCGCCCGCCGTCGCCGCCCCCAAGCCGAGCCGCCGCCGCCGAGGACGCCGCGCCGCCGTTCCCTCGCCGCCGGACCCTGAGCCCTCGCCGCCCCTCCCGACCTCGCCGCCCGTCGCCCGACCCGCCGGAGCCCCGCCGGAGCCCCGCCGGCGAAGACCCGCCGGAGGTAGCCGCCGCCCGATCCGATCCGGATTTTTTTTTAAAAAGACCGATCCGGTTTTCTTTTTGCGATGTTCGGTTTTTTTTCAAAAAACCTAGACGGTTTTATTTTTTTTTCGGTTTTCTTATTTAGTGAACGTTCACCGACCCGTTCGTTTCAATGAACGCGTTCGTTGGATTAGTTCTGTTAACGAACGTCCGTTATTTAATCCGTTCGTCGTTTTCTTTTAAATCGGATTTAATCCATTATTTTTGATTCGATTTACGATCCGATTTTCAAATCTGTTTTATTTCTTGCTCGTTTATCGGAATCGGGTGATTCAAGCGCTGGAGTTTCGTTATGAAACCGCCGTTCCGACTAACCTACTTACACAGAGTTTTGCTACTGTAAAATTTTGACTTAATTTCAGATTTGCTAAGCCGAGTCGTTCTCTCTCGAGTTCCGACTTTCGATGCTTTATTTGATTCGATTCTTTTGCAACCAGGGTTCTTAAGTTGAACTATCTGGTTAGATCTTTTATTCGAGATTTCCTGTGCATTAGATGAGTACTTATTGTATGCTTGTTGTTTGTCTGCGTTAGATCACCCGTGAGTGCGCCGCTTGTTACTTGAATCTCTAGGACTCATGGATCATCAGCAAGGCAAGTAACACTTTGATCATACTCTTCTCATACCCAGTTTTATTGCATTAGATCAAACCCTCAAACACTTGCATGTTTAGGATCTAATTAAATTGTGGGATGGGAAGTAGATTGAGGTAGTACCTATTACTGTTTTACTTATGAAACCTTGGGAGTTACTTCTACGTTTGCTTGATTATGCCATGCTATGCTAGTAGACGTGGATTGGGTGAGTGAATATCCATGACAGATGTGAGATTGTTAATAAATGGTTTATTTAAGGTGGCAACTTAAACACACATCTGGGTGGATTGAGGCACCTGGCTATTCCAGGACTTGCCTGTCAAGGCACCTGGGTAGACAGGATTTGCTCAGATTTCTTGGACCGCCACCTGTGCTCTAAGGGATCATAAGATTATTCAAACTGAAACTTCCGTGTGCAGCCACAAGCCAATTATGGGCTCTGGCGTAGTTGACTAAGTTGTGCGAACTCTTACGGGTAGGCTAGCTGATGTAGGGGATGTAGGTTGGTACGGTCTACCCACATGTAAGGTGCTAAGCGCTCGAAAGACTATGTCTCGGTCATCCGTCTCTCAAACACCATGTAGTCACGAGAACCAAGCGGAGGCGATCGAGTCTTGTGGGGAAAAGTGCAAACCTCTGCAGAGTGTATAAACTAATCATGATTAGCCGTGTCCCCGGTTATGGACATCTTGAGTATCTAGTACTTGAATATCATGTGAATCTCAACATGTTACTTCTAATAATAAAGTTATTGGGTTTTTAATGAGTACTTTTAATTGGGATTGAGGATGCTGTCAACCATTCTCAATGTTTAACAACCACCATGATAGTTAAATAAAATTATTCCTTTGATGTAGGGAAAAATCAGCTTTATGCAAAATGTAAATCAGAGAGCCTTACCACCAGCCATATATGCATGTAGTATAGGCTTGTTGCTTCATTGTTCTCTATGTGTTACATTGCCAAAGCATATTCCATGTCTTGACCCGTTTCGGGCTGCAACTTTTCACGCTATGCAGACTTTTCGAGACTGACAGTAAGGTGTTAGGTCGTGGTTCTATACTCGGTGATGCCGTTGGAGTTGATGGACTCACTTGTCTTCCAAGCCTTCATTGTTATTAGATGGCCTTAAGCCATATTATTGTATTAAGTTCCCTTGTGGACAACGATGTAATAAGTGTGTGATTGCTACTCTGCTATAAATCCTTCGAAGTACTGTGTGGTGTCAGCATTACTGATCCAGGGATGACACTGAGCACAGAGCACTAGATCCATTCGGGTCTGGTCGCTACAACAATGGGTAGTATGAGCGGATTCAAAGAAGAGCGTATTGATGGTTGCTTCTTCAGAGCAACTTATAGTGGGAAAGGGGGGGCTTATGATTTGACTTCTCATTACTCACTATTAATGTGGCGCAACGACCGGGCTGAGTCTCCCATGCGGTTGTGCACTACCCCCTCGGTTCTTAAATATACTCCGGAGTATATTTGTCTTTCTAGAGATTTCAACGAGTGACTACTCAAATATTTGTCTTTTTAGAGATTTCAAATGGATTGACATATACGGATGTATATATACATATTTTAGAGTGTAGATTCACTCATTTTGCTCCGTATGTAGTCACTTGTTGAAATCTCTAGAAAGACGAATAGAATATTTAGGAACCGAGGGAGTACACATACGAAGCAAAATGAGTGAATCTACACTCTAAAATATGCCCATTTGAAATTTGTAAAAAGATAAATATTTAGGAACGAAGGAGTATAATTTTGTACATGGCACATGGACCCGGATGATGAAGAGGCTTCTGGCAATGCTATCAAGCTTCCATCATTTGTTTACATAATTGACGTACTACACAAATAATTTTCCAGCAACATGAAATTGTATAATGGTGTGAGCTTCCAGCTTTTGTTTCGCGTGTCTTGCCATCGATGCTCTTTCGGAAACAATAAAAAACTAACTTCCTTGATAATGCATGTCAATTATTAGCAGATCAGAGCTAATAATTACATCACAACTGAAGACGAGTTGTGAGAAGGTGTTAAATTAAAATTGATCCATGCTTTCATTGGCAGCAACGTCCCCCAGCTCTGTCTAAATCAACAAGGCATGTTGGGAAAAAAAGTAGCTATGCGGAGCATGCAACATTCCGATCATTTTGTGCAGTTCCACTAAAATAGAGCTGAGCGTCCCTGTTCCAAAGATATTAAGTGTGATTATGATAATAGAGGACTGCTGATGAAACAATAAACACACAAATAGAAGCCGGTCACCTTTGCAGTCTCTCTTAAGACTAACTAGTTGGAGAAGATTAGGCTCGGAGTTGGATGAGGAGGATAGAGAAAAACCAATCTCCCTTTGTGCAGTCGCACTGAAATGTAGAGACGTTGCCCGTGTGACATTTTAGTACAACCGCACAAAACATTCTTAAGAAAAAGTGATTTGTGCAGTTCACCAAAAGGTCGCAATAGCAACGAGGTGAAATGGATAGCCTGTTTGCAAAAAACAGGTAGAAAGGAAACAATCGGCCAATAACAGCTTGATGACACATGCGACGACAAAAAAGAAGCATATTCCTTGCCCTAAGGGAGGATAACAACACGGTTGTGTTTGTCTAAAACGGTGTGAGGACGAGAATGCAATATGGAAAGTACGCTGGACGAGCTATGTTTTGGCCAAAGAACTATGGAAGATCCACATGCAGCAACGTGGGAAGACGTGCAGTGGAGCAAGGCCGGAGGGGATACCTGGAGGTCGTCGGGATGTAACTAGGTGAGCGGCGGCAGGCGGAATCTGCGAGCAGGTGGCGTAGGCACTGCCGCGCTGGAGCTTGGTCAGAGATCATGGCGTGTACCGCAGATCGGGACGTGCTGCCTCGGCGCCGTTGAACGGAGAAATGATGCACTTCCTCCCTTTCCCCCGGTGGACGGGATGCGGCCGGATCAGTGACCAACGGTGAGAGAGAGAGAGAGAGAGGCCACCGCACTCCCTTTCCCCCGGCGAACGGGATGCGGACAAACGGTGAGAGAGAGAGAGAGGCCACCGCTACCTTGTGTGAGATACTCTGAAGAGCGACAAACCAGGTACGCAAGGCTCCATTGTATATAGTGAGCGGACTACCTTTTTCTCCATAAAAATCGATTTATATTCTGTGTACGAGCCATTGAGCGTTATAACTTCATTTAAAAATAACGCGGCAACGCGTCAAGTCAAACTTTGTTTCGTGCAGGCATGGTACACGACCTCCCTAGGTAAACAACCGCTACAGGTGTTCAAATTAGCACGTGGGCTGCCATTTCATAAAGAAATGAGCTCCACCGTGTACCCGCGCGGGTGTGGCTGGGCACGAAGCGTGAGTACGTGCACGGTGCACCTATTCTCTTCTTGTATACGTACACCACCTACGTGGTGTTGTGTGAGAGAGATACAAACCTAGAGAGATATAGTGTGTGCGTTCTTGAGAGTTTTTTTTGGGGTGGGGGGTCAATCAAAAAATGTAACATATGCAATGTGTGTGAAATAGAGACCTGGATATAACATATATATAGAGGGGGCGATCCACGAGAAGAGAGTGGAGGTATCATCGGCTTGAGGTGTCCATAGAATCGAAAGAGGGATGATGTGTGTGTGTGTGTGTGTGTGTGCGTGCGATCGATAAAGAGTGCCATCGAATTTGTGTGTGCCCACGCCAAAGATATAGAGTGGCCGGCCCTCGAACGTGAGAGGGACATGTGCAGTTTGTCTACGTGGCATGGATACCTACCGGCCTTCGACTATTGGTGTGTGGTGGGGAAGAGGGAGGCCCAATTAACTATAGAGGTACAATGGCTGGTATATGTGTGGAGGAGGAGAGAGGCCTACCTCATGTATTAAGGAAATCGATCTGCCTCATGTATTAAGGGAGATCGATCAACATCCATGCATATGTGCAGGAGAGGAATAAGGTTGGGAGAGAGACAAAGCTAGAGTGTTGGAGGGGGTGGTAGTGGAGTTGCTTCTAACAAATGGTGGGATAGGCTTGCTAGACAAAAGGAGGGCACGCCCGCAATATCAATAAGAGAGGAGATGGCTGCTTGTTGTCTGTGCACGTGCGTGTAAGAGACGGGTCAGGAGGCATGCACGAATGATGAGGGGGGACGATATTGCTGTGGTAATCAGACATAACTACATAGGAAGATCAATTGCCCTTTGTTAGAGAAAGGAGAGACAAAACTTGTGAGGTACGTCCATCGATGGGGGGGGTAGTTAAAGTCGATCTAGGTATACGTTGGGAGATCGATCGGTATATATGCATGTGTGTGTTAGAAGCAAAGGAGGCACGAGGAGAAGGATAGAGAGAGAGAGAGAGAGAGAGAGAGAGAGAGAGAGAGAGAGATGCATGTAGGAGGTGGTACGAGAGGCATACTATATCGAGCGGGGAGGAGTGTGCGAGTACGAGAACGATGAAAAGAGTGGTGGGAGTGAGGCATGGACGGTGACAAGAGAAGAGGGAAGCTTGTGTTTGTGCTAGGCACACTGGCTAGAGAGGCATATCGATCGATGTGTGCCATAAAGAAGGAGCTGGGGCCTACACACACCGTGGGTGAGCGACCTAAAGTGAAAAGGCAATTTCTTGCGATGGAGCTAGAGAATGCCGAGGGAGGGTGAGAGGGATGCGGGTGTGTGCATGCACAAGAGAAAGTTAGCGCTAGCTACAAAGATAAGAGGATTGTGTGGGTGTAAAAGACGAATAGATCATATATACTTCATTATAAAAAGCGAATTCGAATATTTGAAGAATTTATCATAGTGTTTTAACCGACGCATGTGTGAATATATATAACAGTGATACACATGGTGTGTTTATGAACATGTTATACTACATTTAATATATTTTATCTCTACTCTTATAAAAAACGGAGTTGTTGATGATGGTGTGCCTGCCATCCTGCATTATAGGCCGTCCGATTTATATCTGGCGGATAGCAAGGAAACTATGTTGGTTGAAGTTGGCAACAATAATGATTGTAGATTCTTATTGAAATAGAGAAACGAACTCAAATTTAGTTTGAATTGCAGCGGTAGTATAGACATTTGGAATGCACTAAAATGTTGGTATGAGTAGGTTACATGCATTATACTGACAAGCGAAAAAATTTAATCGGACATAACATGGATTCATACTCCCTCCTTCCATCTATATAGGGCGTAATGAGATTTTTAAGACCGCCTTTGACTATTGCCAAGATTAATAGTACATGACTTGCACAATGTGAAAATTATATCATTGAAAGAACCTTTCACAGACAAAGTTAATGGTGTGCTTTGTGTAAGTTGCATGTCATATATCATTGCTCTAATATTTGGTCAAAGTTAGCATCGAAAAACGCATTAGGCCCTATATAGATGGAAGGAGGGAGTAGCTTTGAATAGCATTTGTATAGTAAAACGGGGCAAGACTCTCTCTTTTTGTGGTGTGAATAGTTTTATTTTTTTCGTTTTCTTTTTGGTTGAGGGAAGTGCGAATTGATTTGGTACGTACAAGTACAATATTACTACACGTTAGGCTTGTCCCTAAAATTCAACCCGCGTCTTGTTATATCCCGAAAATTCAGATATCGTGCTCCCAAAACTGGCACCTTCACAACCCGCGCCTTGCTATCCCAAAATTACAACGCGCGCGAAAACTCCCTCCAGCTGCCAAATCCTGACACGCGAAATCCCCCTTCTAACCCTGAGCCGAAAGGGTCGCTGGTTCAAATCGGTGGGGGGGTACTTTTGTAACACACCCTACATTTTGGACAAGCGCGTCCCTAAGTCATGCTTCACCCCCTCCCATCGCCCCCTTTTCGCCATTCAAAATCCCAGGCTGTCATAACCTCTCTGCTCCAGCCGCGAAACCCCACCCTCCTCCGTCCGCCACGTCACCACTGCCCAGCCGGAGCCTCTTCCCCGATGACGTCGTCCACCGCAACAGCTCGACGTCCCTCGTTCACCTCCCCGGACGAGGATCCGTCGTCCATCTCGCCTTCCCGCCGGTTCAGCCGCCCCGTCCTCCACCTCAAAGGAGCTGCTCCGACGATCGCCTCATCTATCGCGGCTGCTCCATCCCCACAACGCTGCCTTAACCTGCTCCACCGGAACCGCAGCATCCTCACCGACTCCTCGGACGAAGTCGAGGCCTACTCGGCGCCACCAAAGAGGTTGTACACTCATCGCATCGCACCTTCTCCTTAACTCGACCTCCCGGCGTCGACGGTGCTCCATCCCGCACCCCCATGGAGCGGCTACCTTGAATTCGGCGCCGCAGGCGACATCTGCACGACGGCTCTCCCCCAGTGCAAGGCCCCTTCGGCGGCAGCGTCCATACCAGCTGGATCTGCTGCTGCTCGCTCTCGCTCTCGCTTCAAGGCCGCTGCTGCTCCGGCTCTCGATTGATCGCCGCTTCGCCCATTGCTGCTTTGCTCTCACCTCGCTTCGTCTTCTGCTCTGCTCCGATTAAGCCACACTTCAGTCGACTGAATCGACTTTTGGGTCAGTCGATTTTCAGGGGTTGGGGGGGCTCGCCGGAGTTAAGGAAGAACCACCCGCAGCGGGGACGGGGGCTCACCGGAGAGGTACCCCACTATCTATCTTAGGGTTCAGGGTGGGGGCGGGGGCCTAGAGGGCTGGCCGGGGCGGCGGTGGCGAGTTGTTTCGGGGCGGCGAGGCGGCGCTGGGGCCGGTGGTTCGGCCGGTGGTGGCTGGCGGCTCAGGGGGTGCAGGTTGAAGATGAACTGCAGGCCCTCCCTAAACTACATGTCAAGTGCCTCTCTGCTACCATTGCGTTCAGTTTCGACAGTAGCATTTAGATTCCATAGTAAATTTCAGTTTCGACAGTTAAGTTCAGAGTCAACAGTTTTTGCCTCATCTCTTGTAGTCTGGTGGTTTTTGGTGATGTTAATTTTACATCCATTTTACATCATCTATTGGAGATGTTATTAGAATCCCACTTGAGATTGACGATGTCTGTCTTATGCTGCTTCAACCTTGACGTCTTATGGCTCACCGAAGCTGATCCAACGACAGAACGATCCATCACAACAGAGCAGTGCCCTGGACGGCGTCTACAGATTCCTCAGATCTTCCTCCATACCTCCGACAGCCACCTCTGCCTCAACTGCTTCAGCGACCAACCCAATGATGCTGAGGTCGACACGGCTACGGCAAAGAGGTTGTACACCTGTTGCATCACTTATTACTATACATTCACGTCCATCCATTAGGGATATTTTGGTTCAACGAAAAAACATCGATCCACTGGTTGTTACCATCACTCTAAATTTCTACATGCTCTCCTTACATAATCTCACCATATTTTTTTCGTATGCATGTTAGATATTGTACACAGTCATGCTGAACATGTAGAGAAAAAGAGAAGATTTTTGCGCGGCAATACAATGTCATGCAGACATCGCTCCATGGTGGGTTCAATGGCAAACCCTCCCCACCCCTCTCGGTTTGTAATCGAGAGGAAGATATCTGTTACGAGGCGGATTCAGGCGCCACGACCACTCCTATTTACCCCCAAGGTGTTTGCTCTACCTTGGCATGATGATGTTAGTCATATCATGCATATGTTGCCTTGCAGTGCCTACTTTTGACATCATATATGTCATCTGCTTAGTTTAGACATGTTACGTAATGCCACTGTTTAGTTTCTGTATCATATATGGGAATTATGCAGTCTCATGTCTTTTAGCCAGCCATAATATATGTGAAATGTGCAATGCCATCCTGTTTAACCAGGCATCATATATTTGAATGATATCTTGCCCATCCTTTTCTTCATTACATTTCCATTTGTCGACAATGTTTGTACATTGAACTACTCTTCACGTGAATCAACCAATTGGTTGGGAGACGGAAAAATATGGAGTGAAAACAAGGCCTTGAGCGAGGCAGTGCTACCTGTCGAAGCAGATCTCTTGTTGGGTCCCAATAGCTCCTCATAGATGGATTCAGGGACAAATGACCAGTCCTATTCCCCCACTGAGGTGTATGCTCTAACTTGTCACGGTTATACTGCTCATATCATGCATACGGTGTCTTGCATTGCATAGTTTAGACATCATATACACAATATTCAACACCATGTTCTTAGTTCAGACATCATATTAAATGCCCTCTGTTTAGCATATAAATCACATATGTGAATTAAATGATGCGATCCGGATTACTTAGATAACATGTAGGTGAATTATGTCATGCGATCCTGTTTAGTTATTCATCATATCTTTGAATTATGTTATGCTATGCTATCCAGTTTAGATAGACATCATATATGTGAAATTATGTCATGCTATCCATTTTAGTTAAAATATACATGTCAACTATTTCATGCCCTCTTTTTTCCACACTATCTATTGCATACATCTCTCATACAATGTCTGTACATTCAACTATGTTTCCTGTTTATCAGCCATTTGAATTGGAGCGGGTGATGCCAGTATCTAGCGGAATAAAAACACTGTCTTCAAATAAAACAGTGCTACCTCTTGGTGGAGATAGCACCCCGATTGTACATGCACAAGAACCAACCCTACCACACATAACCCAAATTCTCGCAGATTGTACCCCTACTGCGATGGACAGAGAACCAGCTTCACCCAATCTAACCCCAACCCCAGCCGATAGTAACCCAGTTCCTATTGACACAGCACCATCTCCACCACAGAGCTCCCAAACAAGAGCAGTTAGTAAGGCAGCTCCAGTGCCCAAAGGGCCAATACTATCACGGTGAACCCCAACTCCACCAGTTAGTACGCCTATTCCTGTGGAGGAAGCACAACCAACGGTCGTAGTTTAGCATCTATTACATTTGACGTTGTTAAATCGTAGATGCGTATCTTCCCATCTTGGAAATATTATAATCAAGATGAAGGAAAATGCGATTGCGGTGTTTGTCCAGGAGTTATGTGTAAGTAATGTTATTCATGGCAATTACTTTTCTTCGTCCCATACATCCTACCCCCATGATGGTTATAATACAACAAATTTTCCCATTTTTCTCTATAGAGAAGGACCGATTTGGAAACTCAGGATGAGGTAACCTGTGCTAATACCTCTGCTATCTTCAAGAATGCTTGGTGGCGATATCGAATTACTCAAGAAAGCGTACTTCACCGGCAAAGAAACTCATCAAATTCCCTTTACGTTCTCCCGAGACACATTTATCGGACGATGATCGGGAACGCCTTTGTTCAGATCTTGGTCCCGAACCAAGAATGTGGTAAGGTCTATGAGCTCATTTTCTATTTTTAAGTATTTTATTCTTGCGTCTTCTTGTACTCTGTTCATGTAGAACAAGTGCCTAAACCTCAAGAACAACTGTTCTAATTTAAGATTCCATTGCTATCATAGTTCAAAAAGCGCTAGGCGTTAATTGTGCGTTTTGCCACCGCCTTTGTGCTTTTTCGACCAAAGCGCATGCTTATGCTTGTGATTATGCACAGATTATGCGTAGTTATGCGCAATGCGTTTTGCCAACGCCTAGAGCCTAGGCGTGCTTAAGCACTCGTTAGGCGCGCCTTTGTTAACTATGATTGCTTTGCTCTTGTATCACTGTATTTACTCATACAAACTTATCTTTAAATTGAAGGATCCAATCGAAACTCCAATGACACAGCAGGTATGTTCACGCATGTTTCTTTAATAGGTTTTCTCTTATCAATAGCTCTGTTGATTTCAATTTCAATTGTGTATACAGTTGACTTTCATATCATGCACATTACTAGCATCACAACAGAGCCAATAGTGTTGTTGTACATGTAGACCCGTGGTACCCATCTGAAATCTTGTTGTGCCGTGGTGTAGTTTCCCACGCTTTGTATTCTTTCACCGCTGCTTTGTCTTGAACTCATATGATTTGAACCGTGTCTCTATTTTGATTTGGCAAGACAATGCAAAGTGACCATAGGACATAGATATATGTTTGTTTGATGCTTTTATTATGTACTAGTACTTGGCAATAGAAGACTTGGTAGTTTAATCCTGTCCACCTTACTAATGAACTGGTTCACGAAATGAGTTTCATATACTAGTACATGCTAAACTTGTTATGTGTCTCGCTTGTTTCTTCTTTTTAGAATCTTGTGAATATTGGGGAAGAGTGCCTTATTAAGCAATGGTAAAGGAAGTAATGCAGATAAGGTTCAGGATAGTGACACATCCTTGTTGGTCTTCAACAAAGCTGATAAAACAGCTAAGGAAGACTATCTTGAAGACAGCGAGACAACCCCAAAGTCCTGTCTTGGTTTAGTGTTCGAGTACTGGCCACTACCACTTGCACAAGCTATTCAAACTCACTGTCTGAATCAGTTCGGTTTCTTGAGTCTCAACTACAAGCTGAAAGACATCGATCGGTGTCTTTGCGACAAGAAGCGGAAGGACCGCGGAAGTCCCCGGAGCATTCGGATGCATACTTTACGGTGCAACAAAGACAAGCGTTGGAGGATTTTAGCGCAAAAGCAGGACAAAGCTAATCAGCTTGCTAAGCTTATTGCCCGACATGGTGGATACCAAGGATAACGCTTTCTTGAGCTCTTACGAAGTTGTTTCAGTTATGCTCTTGTTTTGCTGCCGTTTATTTGCACTAGTGGCCAATTTTGACGGCCGATGTATGTAATATGTTGCTTTGTTCCCTATATTTACCTTTGGTGGCGAACTTTGATGCCAAGTGGATGTAATATGTGTAATAGCGGTAATAGGCTAGTGTTAATTGCTTGCTTATTTATTTCCTTATTGTCTTGTTTGGTTGTTTGCTTGTAGTCACTGCAGTTCTTTTTCAGTGTTTTTCAAGTGGCCACAGTAGCCTATTTTTGGTAACTAGGCCAAAATAATCATGGCAACACACGGACTGTTGTAACCATGGGCCTCCTGCAGGCCGTATGATCCATGGGCCTTCGTCCGGCCGTAGGATCCATTAGCCTTCTATACGGGCCGTAGGATCCATCGGCCTTCTATACGGGCCTTAGGGTCCATGGGCCTTCTACGGGCCGTAGGGTCCATGGGCCTTCTACGGGCCGTACAATCCATGGGCCTTCTACGGGCCATACTATCCATGGGCCTCACACGGGCCTTAGGATCCATGGGCCTTCTATGGGGCGTATCATCATTTCGCCAATCATGGGCCATACTATTCGTGGACCATAACGGGCCGTTAATAGGCCGTATTTGATAACTCTATGAAAACAGCCCAACGGGTTTTTTTACATGAAAACGACCCAAAGTATTAACGGTCCGCAAACGGGCCGACTGTAACGACGGGCTGAATTTGGTCCACAAGCAGAAAATAGCGAACGGGCCGTATGTAATCGAATCTTGCAAATGAGCCCAAGAATCAATGGGCCCCGAGAAGGCCGAAGATAACTTGGGCTGAAGCGGCCCAATGGAATAACGGGCCGTTAATGGGTATAAAGTGATACACTGTTCATTACAGGCCAGTTTCACCACGGGCCGTTAATGGGCCAAGAGATACAAAGGTCCTCATATGGGCCGAAAGAAGTCATGGGCCACACATGGGCCGGAAGTTAAAACGGGCTGAATCATATGGGACGGCCCAGATGACGCTACTGGGCCTAATTCGGATAGGGCATAACGGGCCCTGGGTTAGCGGGCTGTAAATGGGCTATATGCGAACAGGCCGTTAACAGGCTTTCCGTGGGCCGGGCCGCCACCTTTTGACCAAGTCAAACGGGCCAGCCTTTTCATAGGAATGGGCCTCTGTTGGGTCGTGCCACATGTCGTTGTATCATAGGCGACTTCAGTCCAATGAACGGATGACATTTGTCCCAACGGTGAGCCGACACGTGTTTCCTCCAGCCAATGATGATTTTACATGTGAAAAATCCTCATTGGTCGGGGCTGTTAACGGGTTATCGGATCCAAAACCCGACCCGATAGCTTAATGGCGTTCCGTTACGGTGGATGCCATGTGTCGGTCACCCTTGACGAAAAGCACTTACGTGACGCGCGATTTATCGTCATGGAAGTGGACACTTCCGTGATGATAATTTTGGTAATGTCATGGAAAACTTCTACGACAAAGACATGTATGACTATCTTGATTCTGTCATAAATTTGTCATGGATGTACATGCATGACAAAAAACGCGACCTACTGTGACAAACACGTATCATCACGGAAGTGTATTTTTTTGTAGTACTCCACTCTCCTCCACCACCCATGCTCCCGTCCGGCGATCTTCGGCTGTCTCCGGCATGGCGGGCAGCGAATCCGAGTCGCTCACCTCCAGATCCGTCGACCCAAAACTCATCCCACGTGACCCCGAGGAGGAGATGGTTGTCTGACTTGCGCTCCATCGTTCCCGGGAGGAGGCCCATGCGAGGTAGCGCTTGGACTCCTGTTGGGAATCCATTTTGTCCGCCCAAATGACGCATGGATCTGGCACTAGGTGCACCGCCACTGCCTCAACAAAGGCGGTGCGGTCTGTCTGGCTTTCGAACATGATGGCGGATGCGCAACCCCTCCGTTGGCGCACCGAGGCCACAGACGCACCATGGGCGTCGTCCGACGCAAACATTGTTGGGGAAAGTAGTAATAATTCAAAAAAATTCTACGTGCCATCAAGATCAATCTAGGAGATATTAGCAATGAGAGAGAGGAAGTGCATCTTCATACCCTTGAAGATCGCTAAGCGGAAGCGTTACAAGAACGCAGTTGATGGAGTCGTACTCGCGGCGATTCAAATCGCGGAAGATTCGATCCAAGTGCCGAACAGACCGCGCCTCCGCGTTCAACAGACGTACAACCCAGGGACGTCTTCTCCTTCTTGATCCAGCAAGGGGAGAGGAGAAGTTGAGGGAGAACTCCGGCATCACGACGGCGTGGTGGTGGAGCTCGTGGTTCTCCGGCAGAGCTTCGCTACGCTCAACGAAGGAGGAGGAAGAGTTGGAGGGGGAGGGCTGCGCTAGGGGCAAGGGGTGCAGCTCCCATGCACCTCCCCACTATATATAGGGGTGGAGGGGGCTGGTTTCTTGCCCTCAAAGTCCATTGCGGCGTTGGCGAAGGTGGGAGGAAAGAAATCCCATCATTTCCCTTCCCCACCGATTGTTATCCCCCCTTTTAGGGATCTTGATCTTATCCCTTTGGGATATGATCTTATTCCTTCTAAGGGGGGATCTTGGTGCGCCTTGACCAGGGGTGTGGGGCCTTGCCCCCACTATCCACGTTCATGTGGGTCCCCCATGCAGGTGGGCCCCACTTCGAAAACCTTCCCGGTACAATACCGAACATTTCCCGGTGGCCAAAATAGGACTTCCCATATATAAATATTTACCTTCGGACCATTTTGGATCTCCTTGTGACGTACGGGATCTCATCCGAGACTCCGAACAACTTTCTATAACCACATACAATTCCCATTACAACTCTAGCGTCACCGAACCTTAAGTGTGTAGACCCTACGGGTTCGGGAACCATGCAGACATGACCGAGATGCCTCTCCGGCCAATAACCAATAGCGGGATCTGGGTACCCATATTGGCTCCCACATGTTCCACGATGATCTCAACGAATGAACCACGATGTCGGGGATTCAATCAATCCCGTATACAATTCCCTTTGTCCATCGGCAATGTTACTTGCCTGAGATTCGATCGTCGGTATCCCTATACCTTGTTCAAGCTCGTTACCGGCAAGTCTCTTTACTCGTTCTGTAATGCATGATCCCATGGCCAACTCCTTAGTCACATTGAGCTCATTAGGATGATGCATTACTGAGTGGGCCCAGAGATACCTCTCCGTCATACGGAGTGACAAATCCCAGTCTCGATTTGTGCCAACCCAACAGACACTTTCGGTGATACCTGTAGTGCACCTTTATAGCCACCCAATTACGTTGTGACGTTTGATACACCGAAAGAATTCCTACTGTATCTGGGAGTTGCACAATTTCATGGTCTATGGAAATGATACTTGACATTAGAAAAGCTCTACCAAACGAACTACACGATCTTGTGCTATGCTTAGGATTGGGTCTTGTCCATCACATCATTTTCCTAATGATGTGATCCCGTTATCAACGACATCCAATGTCCATGGTCAGGAAACCACAACCATCTATTGATCAACGAGCTAGTCAACTAGAGGCTCACTTAGGTACATGTTGTGGTCTATGTATTCACACATGTATTACGGTTTCCGGTTAATATAATTATAGCATAATAATAGAAAATTATCATGAGCAAGGAAATATAATAATAACCATTTTATTATTGCCTCTAGGGCATATTTCTAACAGTCTCCCACTTGCACTAGAGTCAATAATCTAGTTAAATTGTGATGAATCGAACACCCATAGAGTTCTGGTGATGATCATGTTTTGCTCGTGGAAGAGATTTAGTCAACGGATCTGCGAAATTCAGATCCGTATGTACTTTACAACTTCACCAGTTGACTGCCCCACCATTCAAAATATACACGTATCCGGTTTTGTGACTTGGTGTCATCCGAAGCTAGCATCGACGTAACCCTTTATGACGAGCTCTTCGTCACCTCCATAAACGAAAAACACATCCTTAGTCCTTTTCAGGTACTTCAGGATATTCTTAGGATCATTGAGCTTGCATACTTTGTCAGCACTCTTAGGATCGACAAAACCTTCCGGCTGCATCATATACAATTCTTCCTTAAGGAAACCGTTAATGAATGATGTTTTGACGTCCATTTGCCAGATCTCTTAATCATAGAATGCGGCAATTACTAACATGATTCAGATGGACTTCAGCTTCGCTACGAGGGAGAAGGTCTCATCGTAGTCAACCCCTTCAACTTGTTGATAACCCTTAGTGACAAGCCGAGCCTTATAGACGGTCACATTACCATCCGCGTCAGTCTTCTTCTTAAAGATCCACTTATTCTCTATGGCTTGCTGATCATCGGTCAAGTCCGCCAAAGTCCATACTTTGTTTTCATACATGGATCCTATCTCGGATTTCATGGCTTGAAGCCATTTGTTGGAATTCGGGCTCGCCATCGCTTCTTCATAGTTTGAAGGTTCACCGTTGTCTAACAACATGATTTCCAGGACAGGGTTGCCGTACCACTCTGGTGCGAAACGTGCCCTCGTGGACCTACGAAGTTCAGTAGCAACTTGATCCGAAGTTTCATGATCATCATCATTAACTTCCTCTCTAGTCGGTGCAGGCAATACAGAAACATCTTCCTGAGCTGCGCTACTTTCCGGTTCAAGAGGGGGTACCTCATCAAGTTCTACTTTCCTCCCACTTACTTCTTTCGAGAGAAACTCTTTCTCCAGAAAGGATCCATTCTTGGCAACAAAGATCTTGCCTTCAGATCTGAGGTAGAAGGTATACCCAATAGTTTCCTTAGGGTATCCTATGAAGACACATTTTTCTGATTTGGGTTCGAGCTTTTTAGGTTGAAGTTTCTTGACATAAGCTTCGCATCCCTAAACTTTCAGAAACGACAGCTTAGGTTTCTTCTCGAACCATAATTCATATGGTGTCGTCTCAACGGATTTAGACGGTGCCCTATTTAAAGTGAATGCGGAAGTCTCTAAAGCATAACCCCAAAATGATAGCGGTAGATCGGTAGGAGACATCATAGATCGCACCATATCCAATAGAGTGCGATTACGACGTTCGGACACACCATTACGCTGAGGTGTTCCGGGCGGCGTGAGTTGTGAAACAATTCCACATTTCCTTAAGTGCGTGCCAAACTTGTGACTCAAATATTCTCCTCCACGATCTGATCGTAAGAACTTTATTTTCCTATCATGTTGATTCTCTACCTCACTCTGAAATTCCTTGAACTTTTCAAAGGTATCAGACTTGTGTTTCATTAAGTAGACATACCCATATCTACTTAAGTCATCAGTGAGGGTGAGAACATAGCGATAGCCACCGCGAGCCTCAATGCTCATTGGACCGCATACATCAGTATGTATTATTTCCAACAAGTTGGTTGCTCGCTCCATTGTTCCGGAGAATGGAGTCTTGGTCATTTTGCCAATGAGGCATGGTTCGCACGTGTCAAATGATTCATAATCAAGAGACTCCAAAATTCCATCTGCGTGGAGTTTCTTCATGCGTTTGACACCAATATGACCAAGGTGGCAGTGCCAGAAGTATGTGGGACTATCATTATCAACCTTACATCTTTTGGCATTCACACTATGAATATGTGTAACATCACGTTCGAGATTCAATAAAAATAAACCATTGCCGAGCGGGGCATGACCATAAAACATATCTATCATATAAATAGAAGAACCATTATTCTCGGATTTAAATGAGTAGCCATCTCGCATCAAACTAGACCCAGATACAGTGTTCATGCTCAAAGCTGGCACTAAATAACAATTATTGAGGTTTAAAATTAATACCGAAGGTAGATGTAGAGGTAGCATGCAGACGCGATCACATCGACCTTGGAACCATTCCCGTCGCGCATCGTCACCTCGTCCTTCGCCAGTCTCTGCTTATTCCGCAGCTCCTGTTTTGAGTTACAAATGTCAGCAACCACACCGGTATCAAATACCCAGGAGCTACTACGAGCGCTGGTAAGGTACACATCAATAACATTTATATCATATATACCTTTGGCATTCCGGCCTTCTTATCCGCTAAGTACTTGGGGTAGTTCTACTTCCAGTGACCATTTCCCTTGCAATAAAAGCACTCAATCTCAGGCTTGGGTCCATTCTTTGGCTTCTTCCCGGCAACTGACTTACCGGGCGCGACATCTCCCTTGCCGTCCTTCTTGAAGTTCTTCTTACCCTTGCCTTTCTTGAAACTAGTGGTCTTATTCACCATCAACACTTGATGTTCCTTTTTGATTTCCACCTTCGCTGATTTCAGCATTGAATATAACTCAGGAATGGACTTCTCCATCCCTTGCATATTGTAGTTCATCACAAAGCTCTTGTAGCTAGGTGGAAGCGACTGGAGGATTCTGTCAATGACCGAGTCATCTGGAAGATTAAATCCTAGCTGAGACAAGCGGTTGTGCAACCCAGACATTTTGAGTATATGCTCGCGGACAGAACTATTTTGCTCCATCTTACAACTATAGAACTTGTCGGAGACTTCATATATCTCGACCCGGGCATGAGCTTGGAAAACCATTTTCAGCTCTTGGAACATCTCATATGCTCTGTTTTCTCAAAACGCTTTTGGAGCCCCGGTTCTAAGTTGTAAAGCATGCCGCACTGAACCAAGGAGTAATCATCAGTACGCGACTGCCAGGAGTTCATAACGTCTTGAGTTGTTGGGAAAATGGGTGCGTCACCTAGCGGTGCTTCAAGGACATATGCTTTCTTGGCATCTATGAGGATGATCCTCAAGTTACGGACCCAATCCGTATAGTTGCTACCATCGTCTTTCAGCTTGGTTTTCTCTAGGAACGCGTTGAAGTTGAGGGCAACATTAGCGTACGCCATTTGATCTATAGGATAGATTGTAAAGACAATTTTTAGACTAAGTTCAAGATAATTAAGTTCATCTAATCAAATTATTTAATGAACTCCCACTCAGATAGACATCCCTCTAGTCATCTAAGCGATACATGATCCGAATCGACTAGGCCGAGTCGGATCATCACGTGAGACGGACTATTCATCAACGGTGAACATCTCCATGTTGATCGCATCTACTATACGAATCATGTTTGACCTTTGTTTCGAGGCCATGTCTGTACATGCTAGGCTCATCAGGTCAACCTAAGTGTTTCACATGTGTAAATCTGGCTTACACCCGTTGTATGCGAACGTTAGAATCTATCACACCCGATCATCACGTGGTGCTTTGAAACAACGAACCTTCGCAACGTTGCACACTTAGGGGGAACACATTTTTGAAATTTTTAGTGAGGGATCATCTTATTTATGCTACCGCCGTTCTAAGCAAATAAGATGTAAACATGATAAACATCACATGCAAATCATAAAGTGACATGATACGACAAATATCATCTTGCGCTTTTGATCTCCATCTTCGAGGCGCAGCATGATCACCTTCATCACTGGCATGACACTATGATCTCCATCATCGTGTCTTCATGAAGTTGTCTCGCCAATTATTACTTCTACTACTATGGCTAAGGATTAGCAATAAAGTAAAGTAATTACATGGCGTTTACATTGACTCGGAGGTCATACAATAAATTAAGACAACTCCTATGGCTCCTACCGGTTGTCATACTCATCGACATGCAAGTCGTGAGTCCCATTACAAGAACATGATCAATCTCATACATCACATATATATTTCATCACATTCTTTTGGCCATATCACATCACATAGCATACCCTGCAAAAACAAGTTGGACATCTTCTAATTGTTGTTGCATGTTTTACGTGGCTGCTATGGGTTTCTAGCAAGAACGTTTCTTACCTGCACAAAAGCCACAACGGTGATATGCCAATTTCTATTTACCCTTCATAAGGACCCTCTTCATCGAATCCGATCCGACTAAAGTGGGAGAGACAGACACCCGCTAGCCACCTTATGCAACAAGTGCATGTCAGTCGGTGGAACCTGTCTCATGTAAGCATACATGTAAGGTCGGTCCAGGCCGCTTCATCCCACAATGCCGCCGCATCAAAGATAGGACTAGTAACGGTAAGAAAATTGAACAAATCATCGCCCACAACTAGTTGTGTTCTACTCGTGCATAGAATCTACACGTAGACCTAGCTTTAATACCATTGTTGGGGAACATAGTAATAATTCAAAAATTTCCTATGTGTCATCAAGATCAATCTAGGAGATACAAGCAATGAGGGAGAGAGGGAGTGCATCTTCATACCCTTGAAGATCACTAAGCGGAAGCGTTACAAGAACACAGTTGATGGAGTCGTACTCGCAGCGATTCAAATCACGGAAGATCCGATCCAAGCACCGAACAGATAGCGCCTCCCCGTTCAACACATGTAGAGCCAGGGGACGTATCCTCCTTCTTGATCCAGCAAAGGGAGAGGAGAAGTTGAGGGATAACTCCGGCATCACGACGGCGGGGTGGTGGAGCTCGTGGTCTACGGTCAACGGAGGAGGAGGAGGAGTTGGAGGGGGAGGGCTGCGCCATGGGCAAGTGGTGCATCTCCCATGCACCTCCCCACTATATATAGGGGTGGAGGGGGCTGGTTTCTTGCCCTCCAAGTCAATTGGGGCGTTGGCAAAGGTCGGAGGAAAGAAATCCCATCCTTTCCCTTCCCCACCGATTGTTATCCCCCTTTTTAGGGATGTTGATCTTATCCCTTCGGGATATGATCTTATTCCTTTTGAGGGGGGATCTTGGTGCACCTTGACCAGGAGTGTGGGGTCTTGCCCCCACTACCCACATTCATGTGGGGCCCCCCATGCAGGTGGGCCCCACTCCGGAACCTTCTAGAACCTTCCCAGTACAATACCGAAAAATCCCGAACATTTTTTGGTGGCCAAAATAGGACTTCCCATATATAAATCTTTACCTCCGGACCATTCCGGATCTCCTCGTGACGCCCGGGATCTCATCCGATACTCCGAACAACTTTCAGTAACCACATACAATACCCATTACAACTCTAGCGTCACCGAACCTTAAGTGTGTAGACCCTACGGGTTCGGGAACCATGCAGACATGACCGAGATGCCTCTCCGACCATTAACCAATGAGAGAATTCCTTATTTGGCCCTTTCTTAAAATCTACTTCCCTTTTTGGCCCAAAATGAATTTTTCTTCCCTTTTTGACACCCAAACTTTATTTTGTCCCCTCAATGACATTTCCGTCTATTTTTGTCTCTCACGGTGTTAAGTGTGAGGTGGAACGACAATTTTGCCCCTTGTGCACTATGTGACCGTCCCTAATATCTAGTAAAAAGCAATCGCTCACTGATTTTCTTAATGATGTTAACTGATGTTTCATATATGTGTTTCAATATTTATTTCCTTAGCTAAACTGATCTATGCATACAAAAGCTGTAGAAAACATATCCAGAACCTGTGTAATCATATCTATATCATTACAATATTGATTAGTTTATCACGTTCCAAAGTATTACACATATACTACTAAACCATCTAACTAACACACATTTAGAACTAGAATGGCATGCATGATATCCAAGCAAGTAGTACACTGCGTGCACCAGCTGCTATACAACACGCGCACCAGCAGGCAAACGAGGACGACAACACTTACTGCTGGCCTGGACACGAGCAGCCGGACATCACGCACACGACCCAGTAGTTAGCAACGACGGCAACCAGCCATGTGCGTGATGGCTGGTTGGTTGGTTTTCGATCACTTTAAGGGTGAGCGCACGTACCAATACCAGCTATTGGTGGATTTGTTGAAGTGGTCGAAAACCAACACCGAGGCCTAGGATCCATCGCCCTCCACACCCCATCTGTAGTAGCAGCATTGACTCGGGGTGAGGAACCGGGAGAGAAGTATGTTCATATAGTGTTTTCTTTCTTTTCACAAGTGAGCTAAAGTAGGGGTAAAAAACACTTTTCATGACGGAAATTTCACTGAGGGAACACAATGAGGTTTGGGTGTCAAAAAGGGAAGAAATTTTCTGTTAGGGCCAAAAAGGGAAGCAGATTTTAAGAAAGGGCCAAATAAGGTATTTCTCATAAGCAATAGCGGGATCTGAATACCCATATTGGCTCCCACATGTTCCACGATGATCTTATCGGATGAACCACGATGTCGGGGATTCAATCAATCCCGTATACAATTCCCTTTGTCCATCAGTATGTTACTTGCCCGAGATTCGATCGTCGGTATCCCTATACCTTGTTCAATCTCGTTCCCGGCAAGTCTCTTTACTCGTTCCGTAACACATGATCCCGTGGCTAACTCCTTAGTCACATTGAGCTCATTATGAGGATGCATTACCGAGTGGGCCCATAGATACCTCTCCGTCAGACGGAGTGACGAATCCCTGTCTCGATTTGTGCCAACCCAATAGACACTTTCGGAGATACCTGTAGTGCACCTTTTTAGCCACCCAGTTATGTTGTGACGTTTGATACACCCAAAGCATTCCTATGGTATTCGGGAGTTGCACAATCTCAGGGTCTAAGGAAATGATACTTGACATTAGAAAAGCTCTAGCAAACGAACTACACGATCTTGTGCTATGCTTAGGATTGGGTCTTGTCCATCACATCCTTCTCCTAATGATGTGATCCCGTTATCAACGACATCCAATGTACATGGTCAGGAAACCACAACCATCTATTGATCAACGAGCTAGTCAACTAGAGGCTCACTTAGGGACATGTTGTGGTCTATGTATTCACACACGTATTACGGTTTTCGGTTAATACAATTATAGCATGAACAATAGACAATTATCATGAACAAGGAAATATAATAATAACCATTTTATTATTGCCTCTAGGGCATATTTCCAACAAACATGGCATGGCATTCCCGTTGTGCGAGGCAGCAGGCACGAGAGGCGGTGGCCGGTGGCAGCCCTCGCAGAGATGGACGTCAGCAAGGCAAACTCGCATTCTTCGAAGCACTATATAGTGAACCAGCATGGGCGCCGCAACTGCATCGTGGTGGATGTCCCCGACTCATCCCAAGATGAATCCATTATTGATCTGACGTCCACTGGGACCGTTCGGGTTCCGGGCTTCGACGAGGAAGAGTAGGGCATGTGAGACGGCGATGCCTTGAGTCCCTTGAGTCGGCTTGTGTCCCATGCCCTACTCTACTTTGTCGGTGACCGGACCAACACTCTCGGGAGCGCAGCCGGCCACCAGACATGGGCACGGTGGATCCGGACGAGCTTGGCTTAAAGATCGGTTTACATTGCATATAATAATATGGATTTGAGGTTTCTAATTTGAGGTGTCTGGTTGTAGAATCAAATATTTGAGGCGTGACCGGTCATTTTCCGCGGACACGCCCAGTCATGACCGCGGGCGTTCAAGTGGTCAGATTTGCCAAGTCTGGCTGTAGATACTCTAAAATACCAAATGTTTCCGAAACGAAGTATAAGGGCATCACTAACCATCAAAATGACACAGCATCGATTCGCGGACTGGTCCGGACTCGTTCGCAGAATCGAATAGAGGAGCTAGCTGGCTCTCCATCACTGCCCCCAAAAGTTTGTTCCAATTTTTGTTTTAAAGTCCGCAACAGTCAAAATAAAAGTATAATATCTTTGAGCAGTGAAAATAGTCAAATACAACACTATTTCAAATGTAAATATTATACATTCCAACTAAGTTTTGAAATAAAATAGTTCATATCGAATTCAACTCGCACATATGTTTTAGTTCTCCCCTTTAAGCGCCCAATGATACTAAATTAGATCTTTCTTAAACTGCTAATGAATTACTCGATAAATCTGTTGATGCATTTGGACAAACTCCTCAAATGTGGTTGGGTTCTAATGTGGGAGCTTGATATGATCACCGATACATCTCCAACGTATCTATAATTTTTTTATTTTTCCATGCTATTATATTATCTATTTTGGATGTTTTATATGCATTAGTATGTTATTTCATATTATTTTTGGGACTAACTTATTAATCTAGTGCCCAGTGCCAGTTTTTTGTTTTTTCCCTGTTTTTGACTTCTACAGAAAAGGAATATCAAACGGAGTCCAAACGAAACAAAATTTCCATTGATTTTTCTTGGACCAGAAGAAACCCACGAGACTTGGAGAGGAGGATAGAATCCCTACAGGAGGCGGCAAGCCGTAGGGGCGCGCCCCCAGGGCTTGTGGGCCCGCTGTCGACCTTCCAACCCTAATTCCACTTCTATAAATACCCAAATATTCCCCCATACGCCAGGGGGCACACCAAAAATACTTTTCCGCCGCCGCAATCTTCTGTTCCCGTAAGGTCCTATCTTGGGGCCTTTTTCGGGACTCCGTCGGAGGGGGATTCGACCACGGAGGGCCTCTACACCAACCTTGCTGGCCTTCCGATGATGTGTGAGTAGTTTACCACATACCTACGGGTCCATAGCTAGTAGCTAGATGGCTTCTTCTCTCTCTTTCATCTTCAATACAATGTTCTCCTCGATGTTCTTGGAGATCTATTCGATGTAATGTGGTGCGTTTGTCGAGATCCGATGAATTGTGGATTTATGATCAGATTATCTATGAATATTATTTGAGTCTTCTCTGAACTATTTTATGCATGATCGAGATAGCTTTGAATTTCTCTCTGATCTATTGATTTGGTTTGGCCAACTATATTGGTTTTTTTTGCAATGGGAGAGGTGCTCTGTGATGGGTTCAATCTTGCGGTGTCCTCACCCAATGACAGAAGGGGTAGCAAGGCATGTATTGTATTGTTGCCATTAAGGATAAAAAGATGGGGTTGATATCATCTTGCTTGATTTTATCTCTCTAGCTACATCATGTCATCTTGCTTAAAGTGTTGCTCTGTTCCTATCAACTTAATACTCTAGATGCATGTAGGAGTCGGTTGATGTGTGGAGTAATAGTAGTAGATGCAGAATCATTTCGGTCTACTTGTTACGGACATGATGCCTATATTCATGATCACTGCCTTCATTATCATCATAACTATGCGCTTTTCTATCACTTGCTCAACAGTAATTTGTTTACCCGTCGTATGTTTTATTCAAGAGAGTGGCCTCTAGTGAAACCTATGCCCCCGGGTCTATTTTCCATCATATATTTTCAGATCTATAAAACCAAAAATCCAAAACTACCTTGCTGCACTTTATTTATATTTACTTTAGTTTGCTCTTTTATTTATCTTTTATACCTATCTCTATTAGATCTCACTCTTGTTCGTGACCATGAAGGGATTGAGAACCCCTTTTTCGCGTTGTGTGCAAGTGTTTGTTAGTTTGTGCAGGTGCATATATTGGAGACTTGCTTGTGCCTCCTACTGGATTGCTACCTTGGTTCTTAACTAAGGGAAATACTTATCTCTACTTTGTTGCATCACCCTTTCCTCTTCAAGGAAAAAATCAACGCAAACTCAAGAAGTAGCAGGAAGAATTTCTGGCGCCGTTGCTGGGGATGTTTTACATCAAGCCTACCAAGTACCTATCATAAACTCTCATCTCTTGCACTTAAATTATTTGCCATTTGCCTCTCATTTTCCTCTCCCTACTTCTAAAACGTTTTAAAAAAATCACAAAAATATTTGCCTTTTTATTCGCCTTCTTTCGTTCTTCTTTTAGTTTGCTCGTGTGCTAGATTGCTTGCTTTGTCACGATGTCTCAAGAAAATACCAAGTTGTGTGAATTTTCCAATACTAATAATACTGATTTTATTAGTACCCCAATTGCTCTCGCCACTAGTGCATAATCTTATGAAATTAATGCTACTTTGTTGAATCTTGTTATGAAAGAACAATTTTCTGCCAGTCCTAATGAAGCTGTTGCATCCCATCTAAATACTTTCGTTGAATTGTGTGATATGCAAAAGAGAAAAGATGTGGATAATGATATTGTTAAATTGAAGCTATTTCTGTTCTCACTACGAGTCGTGCTAAAACTTGGTTTTCATCTTTGCCTAAAAATAGTATTGATTCATGGAACATGTGTAAAGATGCTTTATTTCCAAGTATTTTCCTCATGCTAAGATTATCTCCGTTAGGAACGATATAATGAATTTTAAGCAACTTGATCATGAACATGTTGCACAGTCTTGGAGAGGATGAAATTAATGATAAGAAATTGCCCTACTCATGGTTTAAGTTTATGGATGATCATACAAAAATTTTATGCAAGATTGAATTTTGCATCTAGAAATCTTTTAAATTCCGTTGCGGGTGGTACATTTATGTAAATCACATTAGGAGAGGCTACCAAACTGATAATATTTTGGCAATTACTCTCAATGGCACATCAAAAGATTTTCCACTAGTAAAAAAGTGCATGCTATTGAAGAAATTAAGAGTGAAAGATGGATGAACTTATGAAATTGATTGCTAGTAAGAGTGCTCCTATTGATCCTAATGATATTCCTTTGTCTACTTTGATTGAGAATAATAATGAATCTATGGATGTGAATTTTGTTGGTAGGAATAATTTTTGTAATAACGCGTATAGAGGCAATTTTAATCCTAGGCCGTTTCCTAGTAATTACTCTAATAATTATGGTAATTCCTACAACAGTTCTTATGGAAATTGTAATAAGATACCTTCTGATCTTGAGAGTGTCGGGGAGGCTGATCGGACCCACGAACACCTATGGGACCGGCGGACCGAGTCCCTTTTGGTTCGGAGGGGGGCGGAGATCGCACGAAGAGCGGATTGAGGCGAAGCACACGAGCAGTTTTACCCAGCTTCGGAGCTCACTGGAGAGATAATACTCCTACTGCTGCTTGTCTGATTGTATTTTGTTCTTGCTAGGGAGCGATGAGAGCTACAAGACCTAGCGTGAGTGTTCTCTGGTTACGTTGGAATCGAACGGGCCGAACCCCCTCTACGTTGCGCATGGGCCTCCTTTTACATGCTCAAGGGGTCTCCGACAGGTGGCAACGTAGATGAGGGTACAAATGGAAAAACAGTAGTTGGTACACCTACTTGAACAATGCATGATGTACTCTACCTAACCACTGACGGCAAGGGACACAAGCATTAAATGTCCGTCCACGTCGCCTAAACAAAGGCAACAGGGACCGTCAGAGCGCCACCGTTCGCCACGATGGCAAGCTTGTCGGCGCCGCTTATCGCTGCTCCTGCCGGCTGCACTGACCTCTTGACACGCTGCGCATGGAATGGTCCCATGGTGACACGTTAGTGGATGAGCTGGAGCGGAGATGAAGAGAGGTTGCCTGCGCGGCAAGTGCCTTGCCGCGGCTGAATCTTGTCGGCGCCCGGAGGCTTGTCGCCCTCCGAGCCTTCCCGCAAGCTCCTCTTGCCGGGTCTTGTCTTCTGCGTGCCTTGAGCGGCCTTCCGGCAAGCTCTTCTTGCCGGGGCCTTGTCTTCTTGGTTAAATACTTTGTTCTTGAATGGCTCCAAAGGAACCACGGAGGATCTTGGCGGTGACCAGGGCAAGCCTTGCTGGTGGTGCAGAATCGCCTGCGTGCACGAAGTTCGGGATACTAGGGTACCCCTACTCTAGTACACCGGCTGAAGCCCCGGGCCTGGGCCACACTGCAGTGCCCGGCGCTGTTGGGCCAGGCCCAAAACAGTGCACGGTCACACGCGGCCCGGGTCACATCATAACTCGCCCCGGACCCACCACGTCCCTCACGAACGGCACGCACCGAACGTGGCGTCGTGTGAGAGATCGTGGGCGAGGTCGTGGGGGTTTCTTTATTAGGAAAAGCGGAACGTCCGCCCCCTCTCCCCCCTTATAAACTGGGGAAACAAGGGCAGGTCGCCCACCTTGCCATTGCTGCCCCGTCTCGAAAACCACCGCCGCTCCCCCCTTCTTCTCTAGTGCGAAGAGAGCAGCGCTCCGCCCCCTTTCGCCACAGCGCCATCAACGCCGTCGGTCTCCTCCACCGCCTCCGCCATGGCTCCGAAAGCCGACAAGGGGAAGGGCGTGAAGTCGGCCGAGGCGCAGCGGCTCGCGGCGCTGCGAAAGGAGCGGGCCATCTTCTCCCCCCAGCTCGACGCAAAGGAGCTGAGGGAGGGCTTCTACCTCTTCTGGTCGACGGAGACGCGTGCGCATCCGCGCACGAAGGTACTCCCCGCCACCGCTTCGGAACTAGCCCCAACTGGGTATCCTTTCTTTGCGCTTTTCTTCTATTGCGGACTCTGCCCGCCCTTTTCCGAATTCTTTTGCGACATTATGAACACCTACGGGTTCCGCCTCCTTGATTTCACCCCCAACGTCGTCTTGACCATGGTAGTTTTCGCACACCTTCGCGAAAACTTTGTCGGGATCCACCCAAACGTAGCCCTCTTCCGCCACTTCTTCATGCCCCCCGTTGAGAGAGGAGAGCCGCTTGCCGGAGGGATTGCTTGGGTCTCCAGGGTGGGCAATAAAGAAGCATATCTGGAAGGAGAGTTCCGCAGCAAATGGGAGGAGTGGAGAGCCAATTGGTGTTGGATCGTTGAGGAGAACCCACAGCCCTTCACTGCCCTGCGCCAAACCCCAATAGTGCGCGGCAACGATTGGAGCAACTTGGCGCCGGAAGATGCTAGGTTGAAGATTGCTGTGACCCGGATCTTGCGCCTCAGGCTTGCCGGACTCATCAGAGGCTGATTGGCGCAGATTTCCTTCGCGCCGCGCCATCCCTAGCAGGAGAGGAGGAGACCTGCTTGGGAGTTCCAAAACGCAGCGGACATCATGAGGCTGCGCCCGGGTCTCAATTGGAATTTCACTGTCTTGGAGTTGGATGCGATGCTGCTAGAGCTGTTCAAGAATGACCCGATCACCCCGAGTGGTTTAGGTTCTTTGAGGGGTCGTCCCATTGTGCAACAACTCTGTGCTCGACCGCATCCGCGCCATGATGCCGTTGTGCGATTCTCATGGGATCGTTCCAACCTGGCAAGAGCCTTCCGACGACATCGTGCGGCAATTCTTCGACAGCTTGGAAGAAATGCCGATCCGCCTGACGAAAGCGAAGAAGCTCACCCGCGACACCACCGACGAAGAGATGGTGCGCATTGCCACTAGGTTGGAGGAGGCGGCAGCAGCTGTTGCCGCTGGCGTCTTCGGGTACACTGTGGAGGAGGCAGATGCAGCAGAGGCAGCAAGCCTTGCCGAGCGAAGGGAGTTCACCGGTGAGGAAGAGCTTGCCGAACCCGAGGCCGAGTCGAGCGAACCAGCCCAGGGCGCTTCTTCCCCACCATCCAGCGGCTTGCCGCAAACGGAGCCCCCGGCTCCGCCAAAGAAGTCTCCGCAAGGCCGGAGACGACGGGCGGCAGAGCGGGCCCACAACAAGAAGGCCACATGACGCAGCTTTCATCAAGGGCAAGCGATGTTGCCGCTGGAGCACCCCACATTGCTGCGACAAGCTGGGCGGGATCCTCCCGAGCCACCGCCGACACCTCCGCTAAGCGGCCAAGAGAGCCCACTCCTCCACCTCGTCGACCGGAGGCGAGCCGAGTTTGATCTCTCCGCACTAAGCTCCGACGAGGAAGAAGAGTAAGCTTCAATATTGTGCTCGTATTTCTTCAATTTTGTTGCTTCATCTTGAATCTGATTTGCTTCGTTCTGAACTCTTTCCTTTTCAGGACACTGGCCTAGAGAGCGTCGAAGAGGGCCAAGACCCCGGTGGTCATCGTCGAGGACGATCCACCCGTGGCAACAGGAGGCGCGTCTGAGACCCCCTTGCGGACACAGCAACCCTTCCTCGAGCAGCCCCAAAGACAGCCCCGAGTAAGTATGCGGTTTTCTCCTTACTGTTACGTGTGCATGGGTGCTCCTTCTTCATTGATATCTGACTGTTGGTTTGTGTAGGAGCAGAGCAGCCTCGTCAGGAGGGCCCGGGAGCCGCCCCCGAAATTCTGTCTTCTTCGACTACGCCGCCAAGGGAGGATTCTCCGGCAAGGGAGTGTACTCCGGCAAGGGAGGCTACTCCGACAAGGGACAGCACCAGTGATCCTCCAGTGGTCGAGACCATGGCTGCAGATCCCATTGCAGGTAATCCTCTTGCGCGAAAATTTTCCTTGGGCTTGTTTTCTTCTGTTTTTCTTTGAATATTCGCCTGACTTTTTTCATCCGTCTGCCGCAGAGCCGATGGAGATCGAGGTCGCCGGCGAGGAGGACGCGCGCGGCAACACTGACAAAGCCGCTGTCGTGGAAGAAGAGGCCGGCGCCGACCAGCCTGCCGGCGAGGAGGCCACCGAGGCTGCCGCCGCAGCTGGCGAGGGGTCTGGCGATCGCACTGACGGCCCTGGGGCCGCAGGAGCGCCAGGCGCTACACCGACCGCCGACTCCCCCGCCGCTGCTGCAGCGTCAGGCTCCGAAGAGCCCCAGCCCGGCGCCTACTTGAAGGTCGGCGACGGCGTCTTCATCAAACTCCCATGGGAGTCGAGCTCCAGGGCACCGGTCGAAGGAGAGACCTTCGACGGAGGGTTGCTTGCCTCCGCTGGGCTGACGCTGGTGGACGCGCCAAGTAGCAGCGGCGAAGTGCGAGGAGGAGCAGGCTGCTGAAGAAGCTCTTGTCGCTCTACCGCGCCGACAAGCCAAGTTGGAGTCCCGTGAAGCACTTGTCGCGAGGGCGGGAGCAGACATGGAGAAAGCGTCTGAGAAGAGCTGGGCGCCAACCAAGAAGCTCTCGGAACGTAGCGAAGAAGCGGGAGCGACTTCTTGAAGAGCACACGCCTTCATCCTCGAGAAGGCCGCAGCCGAGGAGGAGCGGCTTGCCACCGAGAAGCTGTCTCCGCTTGAGGAAAGCGAGCTGGCGCAATGGAAGGTCAACTTGGACAGCCACGAGGAAGAGCTTGTCGGCGAGGAGTCACTTGGCGGGGCTCTTAAGGAAGCGAAGGATGCTGCCGCAGCCGAGGCCGCTAAGAAAGAGTTGGAGATGAAGGTGATGCAGGCTGGAGGCCGATCTCGTAAGAGCGGCGAGGAGCTTGCCGCACTCAAGCACGAGCGCGAGAAGGACGCCTACACTCTTGGCGAGCTGCAGGGCCGTCTTGCCGAGAGGAGCAAGGAGCTCGAAGTCGCCAAGGATTCCAAGGCAGATCTTGAGCTGAAGCTGACCACTCTGACGCAGACGCTGGACGGCGCCAAGGAGCGGGATGTGGGCCTGTTGGAGAAGATCAAGACCAACGAGGAGCTGCTGGCGAATCCGTTGCCACCAGGCGCCTTGAGGGAGAGTGTGGAGCCTTTGGACCGAAGGTCTTGTGGATCTGCTGCCGCCATCCACAACGAAGTGATGGAGCTGGGGATGGTGGATCTTGGATACTCCTCCGACGAGCACCTCCAACCCAGCGCCAAGCTTAGCTTATTCTTCAAGGCGTGGTGGCGGCTCTCCAGCGACTCGGAAGAGATCCCAAAGCAGCTGGCCGAGGAATCGCGCCAGATCTGCAGAGAGCCCTCGGAAGGTGTTGATGAAGGTGGCCTTCCGCAACCCAGGCCTCAACCTCAACGGCGTCCTCAGATCCTTGCCGCCAGATGCCGATGTGGAGGCGCTCAAAGCCCTTGTCGCACCCATTGTGGACAAGGTGGGCAAGATCAAGCGGGTTGATAGCGACCGCGTAGACTAGGCCGCCAATTTTATCTTTCCCTTGTCGCTGCTGATCATGTTTAGAACAATTTATTAGATCTGCGACAAGTTATTTTGTAATATAACTCTATCTTAGGCGATGATTGCAATGTTATTTCCTTTACTTGATTCCTTCCTTTATGCGTTTTTGCCCTACGCTTTTAGGGAACTTCGTCGGTAGCGAGCACCTGAGCATGGCCGAAAAGGAACGTCAGCCTTCTTGGCGGTGCCGCCTCCGACAAGCAACCTTGTCGCGACTAGCTGCAGCTCACTTAAGTTGTTGAGCGGACTCGAAACAAAGTAAGGTAGCGACTAGCCATGAGTTGGTTCCTCCGCGCAGGTTTTCCATACAAAGTACTATCGTTCGAGGAAGATAACTTAAAAATTTAAAACTGATTTCTCAAACTTTGGCAACTTAGCTTTTCTGCGTTTGCTTCCCCGATAAGGTGAAACTTCCTCGAGCAACGCTTGGTCCATAGTATTATCTTCTCCTTCCCCCCTGGTTAACTTGTGTGCGAGGGAACCTTCCTTTCTTTGAGAAAAGAGAAAGAAGAGAAAATAAAGTTATGGAGCCCAGCGGCTCGATATTGCTTACCGGGTGTGGGTGCTGCACAAAGTGTTAGCCAAAACATGCAATAAAATGATGAAAGCATGAATTTGACAAGTTGTGCGCAACACATGAGCTTTACCGATGCACGGGTCTGC
The DNA here is from genome assembly GCA_021605145.1 of Aegilops bicornis. Lineage (NCBI taxonomy): Eukaryota > Viridiplantae > Streptophyta > Magnoliopsida > Poales > Poaceae > Aegilops > Aegilops bicornis. Next base: position 502,303,719 of record CM038675.1, read on the forward strand.
CCGGCTTTGTACAAAGGATTACATGCAACGGCGGCACGACTTGTACAAAAGGTGGTTGCGGAACAGGTTCCGGCAACCGCGCCTGAGTAAAACTTACGAAGATGTTCAATGTTCCAGGAGTTGCTCACCGGAATGCCATCTTGATCTCAAAGCGGACAGCGCCAGAGCCTAGTGACTCGTTTCACCCGATAAGGTCCTTCCCACTTCGGCGTCAACTTGTTTGAATTCTTGGCGGACTGAACGCGCCGAAGAACAAGGTCGCCTTCCTCGAGACTTCTGGCATTAACCTTGCGGCTATGGTAGCGGCGCAAAGCTTGCTGGTAACGAGCAGCTCGTGACAAGGCCCGAAGACGATCCTCCTCAAGGAGCAGCGCGTCATCTTGTCGCAGCTGCTCTTGCTCAAGCTCATCATAAGCGAGCACTCGAGGCGATCCGTATACGAGTTCCGTGGGGAGAACTGCCTCTGCTCCATAGACTAGAGCAAAAGGTGTTTGGCCGGTGGCTCGATTTGGCGTCGTCTGATCGACCAAAGAACCACCGGCAGCTCCTCAATCCAGTTTCTTCCGCACTTGTGCAGCCCGTCAAAAGTTACGGTCTTGAGCCCGCGCAGCACTTCAAAGATTTGCCCTCTCCGCTTGACCGTTGCTTCTCGGATGAGCAACGAAGCGGCAGAACCTTGGCGCCAAGATCTTGGACGTCTTTGCATGAAGGTGCGACTCGTAAATTGTGTGCCGTTGTCGGTGATGATCCTGTTAGGGATTCCGAAACGGCAAACAGTCGACCTGAAGAACTTGACTGTTGACTGTGCTGTCACCTTCCTCACTGCTTCCACTTCCGGCCACTTTTGTGAACTTGTCGATTGCGACGTACAAGTACTCAAAGCCCCCGACAGCTCGGGGGAAGGGGCCGAGGATGTCGAGCCCCCAGACCGAAAATGGCCAGGATAAAGGGATCGCCCGGAGAGCTTGAGCTGGTTGGTGTATCTGTTTGGAATGGAACCGCACGCTTCACACTTGGTTACTTGTGCAGTTGCATCCTGGAGGGCTGTCGGCGGAAGAAACCTTGCCGGAAAGCTTTTCCGGCAAGAAGTGCTCTTCTTGGCGCCAATGTGGTGACCACATATGCCTCCATGTATCTCTCGCCAACAGCTTTTGTCCGTCTTCCGGTGAATACACTTCAATTTCACACCGTTGAGTCTCCTATACATAGCAGTGTCTTTGTCGACAAACTGGTACATACTTGACCGCCGGGCTACTCTTTCCGCTTCTTCTTGCTCTTCGGGAAGTTCTCCGTCTCAAGGAAATGGACAATCTGCTGCGCCCATGCTTTGGAGCTTGCGGCTCGACAACAAGGACTAAAGGCACATCTGCTGCTGCGGGAACATCAGCTTCCACGGCAAGAACTTGCGGCTTAGCCGGAGCTTGACGTCCCCCGGCAAGCTTGCCGGAGCAATGCTTGTCGGGAGCATCTGCTTCAACGAAACAAACCCTTGGGCTTGTCGGAGCAGACTGCCCCTCAGCATTCTTGGTGTTGATCCTGGGGACCTTTCTGGTGGCGGCTTCGGGAAGCTCTGCCGGAAAATAGTCACCAGAAATCAACTTCCTCTTCTTGTTCTGTCCAGTTGATGGTGTTACCGTTGGTTGAGTTAGCTTGAGCACAAAAATCCCTGGTTCCACAGGCAACTTAAGTGCAGCGCACTTTGACAGGACATCAGCAATATCATTCTGAGCTCTTGGAACATGTTCCATTTGTAGGCCGTCAAAGTGTTCTTCTAGCTTCCTCACTTCATCAACGTGAGGCTTCCATCAATGGACTCGATAATCTTTGTTCACTTGGCGGACGACAAGTTGTGAGTCACCCCTGACAATGAGCTTCTTGATCCCAAGGTCTACTGCGATCCTGAGACCGGCAAGCAAACCTTCATACTCTGCAGTATTGTTTGTTGCTTGCTCCTTGGGAAAATGCATTTGGACTATGTACTTGAGGTGCTCTCCGGTGGGTGCTATAAGCAAGACGCCGGGCACCGCGCCTTTGCAGCGAGAAGGCACCATCAAAGTACATCAGCCACTCTTTGCTTGCTTCCTTGACGGGAATGCTCGTCTCTGGAATTTCTTCATCCGGTGTTGGCGTCCATTCGCTATGAACTCCGCCAATGCTCGCTTTGGATAGTTGAAGTGCTTTCAAACTTGAGGCCAAAGCATGACAATTCCGTGCCCACTTTCGACAATCACACTGTCGCCTCGGATTCTGCAGTATCCTCTTCAAGGAAAGCGAGTGACAACTGTGATCTCATGTGCTTGGAAGTAATGGCGCAGCTTTCTCGAGGCCATGAGGAGGCCGAAAAGCAATTTCTGACACCAGAGTATCTTGACCTAGCCCTCGCAGAAGGGAATCGACAAAGTAAACTGGCGGGCCAGACCATCCTTTTCTCAGATCCGCTCATGCGTCTGCGCAGATCCGTCCTTGTCGGGACCAGAACTTGCCGCGAAGCCCCCTCGCTTGTCGCTGGATGTATGCCGCTGTGGTTGCCGGCTCATCGTCCGCCTCCCTCTCCGCTACTAACGCAGCACTAACCACTTGATTGGTTGCCGCTATATATAGCAGCAACTTCTCTTGTGGCTTAGGTGCGATAAGTATTGGAGTGGAGGACAGTACCTTTAAGTCCTGCGGCGCAGCCTCCGCTTCGAGTCCATTTCATTGGACTGCCTTTTTCAAAATCTTGAAAAATGGCGGTATGCGTTCAGCAGACCTAGAGATAAACTGCCGAGAGCAGCCACGCAACCGCAAGTCTTCGTACATCCTTGACGCGCTTTGGTGCTTCAATCTGCTCAATGGCCTTGATCTTGTCGGGATTGGCTTCAATTCCCGGTGAGACCACGAAAAACCCGAGAAGCTTGCGGAAGGGACTCCAAACACACACTTCTCGTGGTTGAGCTTGAGGTTGATCTTGCGCAGATTTGCAAAGGTCTCATCCAAATCTTGAACCAGAGTTGCTTTGTCCTTGCTCTTGACCACTATGTCATCCATGTAGGCTTCTACATTTACGTGCATTTGCGGCTCAAAAAGCATCATGAACTACCCTTGCAAGCGTTGAACCAGCATTCTTTAACCCGAAGGGCATCCGTACAAACAAAGATGTGCCACATGGGGTGATGAATGCGGTCTTCTCCTCATCTTCTTACGCCATGAAGATCTGATGATATCTCGAGTATGCATCAAGAAATGAAAGCAAATCACATCCAGTAGTGGAGTCAACAATCTGGTCGATGCGCGGCAAGGGAAATGGATCTTTGGGACAAGATTTATTGACATCTGTAAAGTCGATACAAAGCCTCCATTTCCTGTTAGCCTTGCGTACAACTACAGGATTGGCCAACCACGTAGGATGGAGCACTCCTCTGACAAGGCCTGCTGCTTCCAGTTTCTTGATTTCTTCGCGATGAACTCTTAGTGCTCCACCGCTTGCTTCACGACTTTTTGCTTGACGGGCGCGCATGAGGACAAACGGCAAGGCGGTGCTCAATTACTTTCACAGGAACACCGGGATGTCGACGGTTGCCACGCAAACACGTCGACGTTCGCCCGCAGGAAAGCAACGAGCGCGCCTTCCTATTTAGGGTCGAGAGAGGCACTGATGGTGAAGGTACCACCAGTGCCGTCCTCCTTGGTGGACACCTTCTTGGTCTTTGGCGGAGCTGCCATCGTCTTCTTGCACTTGCCGGTGGAGCTCGATGGTGCGTCCTCGACGGTAGCGCAGCACTCCGGGGAGGTGCACCAACCGGAGTGGGCATCAGAGCTCTTGCCGGACTTGGTCTTCTTCTTCCCTCCGGGAGCTTCAGCGGCAAGTAGCTTGCAACCTGTCGCGACTGCTGCATCCAGGTAGATCTTGTCGGCACAGATAAGAGCATCCTTCTTGTCGCCATGGACAGAGATGACGCTTATCGGGCCTGGCATCTTGAGTAAGTTATATGCATAATGAGAGGCTGCCATGAACTTAGCGAGTGCTGGACGGCCAAGTATCCCATTGTAAGGCAATGGGAAATCAGCAACGTCGAATGTGACCCTCTCAGTCCTAAAGTTCAGCTTCACGCCAAATATTCTCGCAAAGTGATCTTCCCCTTGACTTGCTCCTTCCGGATTGATTCCTTGGAATGTGCGGTCTCTTGAGCTCATTGTCGAGGATCTCAAGCTTCCGGAGCACCGCGAGGAGATCAGGTTTAAGCCGCCCCGCCGTCAACTAGCATCTTGGTGACCTTGAGGTTGCGGATAGTTGGTGAGACCAACATCGGCAAACACCCGACCGCAGATTATGCGATCGTGGTGGTCCTCAATATCAAAGATGATAGGCGTCTTTGGACCACTTCGAGAGGCTTGCGTGACTCTACGGATGGTTCAGCTGCATTAACTTCCGCATCCACCGCTTGAGTTGGCGGTGGGAAGTATGCAGGAAGCACCTCCGTCAACGCAGAGAGGACCTCTGTAGCTTTCTAAAACTCCTGCTCATCGGTCTCGGCTGCCTTCCATATCTTCATCGCTGCCGTCATCTTCATCCTTGTCGCGCCGCTGGGAGGTCTGTCTCCTTGCCGCTTGGCCTTGCCGTGGCGTCCTCCCCGCCGGACGTTTCTTCTTGGCTCCTCCAGCACCTTCCTGAGCCTTCTCCTTGTCGCGCCTTCGTACTCAGCCTTACGCTGTTCAACAAGCTGCTCGACTTTCTTACAACTACGGAGGTCATGGCCCTTAGTACGGTGGATCTTGCAAGATCGCTTGCGGAGCCGTCACAGCTTTGCCGCCCGCCACAGATCGGTGGTTGGCGCGGCCGAACCTCCTTGCCGGAGCCACCAGCCTTGGCGTTCTTGTCGCCACCTCCGTTGTCGGACTGCTCAACAGCTAGCACTTCTCTGCCTTTCTTTTTCCTATTGCCCCGCCGACGGCTCTTCTTTGCCGGGGCGGTCTCCTCACTGTCAGATCCTGCTTCTGCATTCTCTCCTGGTAGTCTCCTCCCTTCCTCAGCACGTGCACACTTATCAGCCAAGGCATACAGCTCACTGACGTCCTTGACTTTGCACATCGCCATCTCCTCCCTCATCCTGCGGTTCCGCACGTTCTGATGAAACGCGCTGATCACCGCGGCAGGGTGGACATCTGGATGTTGTAGTGCACATGCTGAATCTCTGAATGAACTGGCGCAGGACTCTCCTTCCTTCTGGGCAAGCAGATGAAGGTCACTTTCTTGGCCATGAGGCTTGTGGCCGCCTGTGAAGGCGCCAACAAACTGATGGCATAGATCTGCCCAAGAAGATATGGAGTTGTCCGGCAAGTGCATGAGCCAGGACTCGACGTTGGGCTTGAGTACGGCCGGGAAGTAGTTGGCAAGGATCTTGTCGTCTCGCCCCCGCAGCTTGCACCGCGATGGTGTAGATGCTGAGGAACTCCGACGGATGCGTCCTGCCATTGTACTTCTCTAGCACGTCTGGCTTGAAGTTTTTCTTGCTGGGCCACTGGACTTGCCGCAGCTCACGAGTGAACGCGGGGCAACCTACCGCGTATGGCAAGTCGCCTGGTTCCTCTGGCGCGTGCGTGTCAACAGAGGTCCCGGCACGCTTGTCGGATTGACGTCGCGATTCTCTTCGGCGCTCGATGCGAGTTTGAGCGTCTTCTTGTTGTCGTTCATGAAGAACTTGGCGCTGATCGCGGCGAGCTCGTGGATCTGATGACGCAGTGGAGTCGCTGTCGAGGTGGATCCGGCGAGTCAGCGATCTTGGCCTTCGGGGTGGAGAGTGCATGGTGGTTCCACCCCCACCGGTCTCGTCGCCACCGGCTCGCGTTTGGCGTTCCTGCCGCGGCAGCGACGTACTCGGTTGCCGCGGAGCGTCGCCGTTGGCGAAGCCGATGAGACTCTGTATTGTGGCCCTCCACTCGTCGACCTTGTCGTCCGTTGGAGGGTAATCGAGGAGCAGTTGAGCTCTCGCCAGAGCTTCTGCTGGAGTAGTGGGTGGCAGTGGCGAACGGCGTGAGGAGCGGGATATGCTCGGACTTCTATCTATGTTAGAAGGAGCAGTATCCCTTCCGAGCGATCGTGCCTCGCTCGCGCCAGCGTGTTGGCACGCATGCTGGTCTTGAACGTCCCGAGATCCTCCAGCTCCATCTCGGTCCAACGAGCGTATGGCATTGTGACTGCCATGACGCTGCCGGTCCCGCGCCTCCTGAGACGGGCGCGGTACATGTACGGACGCCGAGGTCTGCGCGGCCTTGTCCTTGGCCTTGGCAGCAGTGTGAGCGCCCCCGTCGCCGTCCGTCCTCCCGCCGGCGTCTACCCCACCACCAGTTTGCTCCGGTGGCGGTGGGTTCGACGCGGACGGGGCTTCTGCCGCCGAAGCCTTCTTCTTCGGTGGCATGTTGATGAAGACGTTGAAGATGATGAAGATGTTGCTCGTGTGAACGCCGGATCAGGTTCACACAGCCTCGACGCCCCCTACCTGGCGCGCCAAAGGTGTCGGGGAGGCTGATCGGACCCACGAACACCTATGGGACCGGCGGACCGAGTCCCTTTTGGTTCGGAGGGGGGCGGAGATCGCACGAAGAGCGGATCGAGGCGAAGACACGAGCAGTTTTACCCAGCTTCGGAGCTCTCCGGAGAGATAATACTCCTACTGCTGCTTGTCTGATTGTATTGTGTTCTTGCTAGGGAGCGATGAGAGCTACAAGACCTAGCGTGAGTGTTCTCTGGTTACGTTGGAATCGAACGGGCCGAACCCCCTCGACGTTGCGCATGGGCCTCCTTTTACATGCTCAAGGGGTCTCCGACAGGTGGCAACGTAGATGAGGGTACAAATGGAAAAACAGTAGTTGGTACACCTACTTGAACAATGTACAGTGTACTCTACCTAACCCTGACGGCAAGGGACACAAGCATTAAATGCCCGTCCCTGACGCCTAAACAGTGCAACAGGGACCGTCAGGAGCACCACCGTTCGCCACGATGGCAAGCTTGTCAGCGCCGCTTATCGCTGCTCCCCGCTGGCTGCACAACCTCTTGACACGCGCGCATGGAATGGTCCCATGGCGACACGTTAGTGGATGAGCTGGAGCGGAGACGAAGAGAGGTTGTCTGCCGCGGCAAGTGCCTTGCCGCGGCTGAATCCTTGTCGCGCCCGGAGGCTTGTCGCCCTCCGAGCCTTCCCGGCAAGCTCCTCTTGTCGGGGTCTTGTCTTCTGCGTGCCTTGAGCGGCCTTCCCGGCAAGCTCTTCTTGCCGGGGCCTTGTCTTCTTGGTTAAACACTTTGTTCTTGAATGGCTCCAAAGGAACCACGGAGGATCTTGGCGGTGACCAGGCAAGCCTTGCCGCGGGGTGCTGCAACTACCCGTGCACGAGTTTGGGATACTAGGGTACCCCTACTCTAGTACACCGACAGTGAGTAATATAAAAGATTTTATAAGTTCCCAAAAGATTTTCAATGCTATGGTAGAACAAAGATTGCCTAAGATTGATGATCTGGCTAGAAACGTTGATAAGATTTCTCTTGAGATTGATTCTTTGAAGATGAGATGTATGCCGCCCAATCATGATATGAATGAATCTCTAAAAGCTATTAGAATTTCTATGAATGAAAGTAAAAGAACCGCTAGGATGCATGATAAGAGAGATTGTTTTGTAAAAGCGTGTTCTTCTAGTTTTTGTGATAATAATGATGAAGATCTTAAAGTGATTGGTGTGACTCCTATTGAATCCTTGTTTTCCAATATAAATCTTGATAAATATGGGACTGTAGATGATTCAACTTTAGCTACAAGGCGTCCCAATAATTTGGAGGGTGAAGATCTTAATGAAAAAATTGATAAAAGTTGGATTGGCGAGGTCAAAACTTTAGGTAGCAATGAACCCACTCTTTTGGACTTCAAGGACTTTAATTATGATAATTTTTCTTTGATTGATTGTATTTCCTAGTTGCAATGCATGCTTAATTCACCTCATGCTTATAGTCAAAATAAAGTTTTTACTAAACATATTGTTGATGCTATGATGAAATCTTTTGAGGAAAAAGTTGAGTTGGAAGTTTCAATCCCTAGAAAGCTTTATGATGAATGGGAAGATACTATCAAGATTAAAATTAAAGATTATGAGTCCAATGCTTTGTGCGATTTGGGTGTTAGCATTTGAACTATACCAAAAACTCTATTGATGTGCTAGGTTTCCATAAATTTGTTGATTGTTCTTTGAATTTGCATATTGCGGATTCCACTATTAATAAATCTATGTGAAGGATTAATGATGTTATTATTGTGGCAAATAGGAATTATGTGCCCATAGATTTTATTGTGCTTGATATAGATTGCAATCCTACATGTCCTATTATTCTCAGTAGACCTTTCCTTCGAACGATTGGTGCAATTATTTATATGAAAGAAGGAAACGTTAGATTTCAATTTCCGTTAAGGAAGGGCATGGAACACTTTACAAGAAAGAAAAATAATTTTCCATATAAATCTATTATGAGGGCCACTTTGAAGGAAATATGCCCTAGAGGCAATAATAAAGTTGTTATTTATATTACCTTATATCATGATAAATGTTTATTATTCATGCTAGAATTGTATTAACTGGAAACTTTGTACATGTGTGAATACATAGACAAAACAGAGTGTCCCTAGTATGCCTCTACTTGACTAGCTCGTTAATCAAAGATGGTTATGTTTCCTGACCATAGACATGTGTTGTCATTTGATGAACGGGATCACATCATTAGAGAATGATGTGGTGGACAAGACCCATCCGTTAGCTTAGCATAATAATCTTTTAGTTTTATTGCTATTGCTTTCATCATGACTTATACATGTTCCTCTAACTATGAGATTATGCAACTCCCGAATACTGGAGGAACACCTTGTGTGCTATCAAATGTCACAACGTAACTAGATGATTATAAAGATGCTCTATAGATGTCTCCGAAGGTGGTTGTTGGGTTGGCATAGATTGATATTAGGATTTGTCGCTCCATGTATCGGAGAGGTATCTCTAGCCCTCTCGGTAATGCACATTACTATAAGCCTTGCAAGCAATATGACTAAATGAGTTAGTCACGAGATGATGCATTACGGAACAAGTAAAGAGACTTGCATGTAACGAGATTGAACTAGGTATGATGATATCGATGATCGAATCTCGGGCAAGTAACATATCGACGACAAAGGGAACAACACATGTTGTTATGCGGTTTGACCGATAAAGATCTTCATAGAATAGGTAGGAGCCAATATGAGCATCTAGGTTCCGCTATTGGTTATCGACCGGAGATGTGTCTCGGTCATGTCTACATAGTTCTCAAACCCGTAGGATCCGCACACTTAATGTTCGATGATGATTTGTATTATGAGTTATGTGTTTTGATGTACCGAAGTTTGTTCGGAGTTCCGGATGAGATCACGGACATGACGAGGAGTCTCGAAATGGTCGAGACATGAAGATCGATATATTCGAAGGTTATATTCGGACACCGGAATGGTTTCAAAGTGTTTCGGGTATTTTCCGGAGTACCGGGAGGTTACCGAAAGCCCCCGGGGAAGTAATGGGCCTTATTGGGCTTTAGTGGAAAGGAGAGAAGGGCCACAAGGGGAGGCAACGCCTCCCCCACCCCCACGGGCTGGTCCGAATTGGACTAGGAGGGGGCGGAGCCCCCTCTTTCCTTCTCCCCTATTCCTCCTTCCCTCTCTCTCCTTGTTGGAATAGGAAAGGGGGGGGGCGAATCCTACTTGGACCGGGAGTCCAGGTAGGACCCCCCCATGGCACGCCTCCTCCTAGGCCGGCCTCCTCTCCTCCCCCCTTTATATACGTGGGAGGGGGCACCCCAAAGGCACACCAAAGTTTCTCTTAGCCGTGTGCGGTGCCCCCTCCATAGTGACATAGCTCGGTCATATTGTCGTAGTGCTTAGGCGAAGCCCTACGCCGGTAGCTTCATCATCACCGTTGCCATGCCATCGTACTGATGGAACTCTCCCTCATCCTCAACTGGATCAAGAGCTCGAGGGACATCATCGAGTTGAACGTGTGCTGAACACGGAGGTGTCGTATGTTCGATGCTTGGATCGGTTGGATCGCGAAGACGTTCGACTATATCAACCGCATTACTAAACGCTTCCGCTTTCGGTCTACGAGGGTACATGGACACACTCTCCCCGCTTGTTGATATGCATCTCCAAGATAGATCTTGCATGATCGTAGGTAAATTTTTTGAAATACTGCGTTCCCCGACAGTGGCATTCGAGCCAGGTTTATGCGTAGATGTTATATGCACGAGTAGAACACAATGAGTTGTGGGCGATAATAGTCATACTGCTTACTAGCATGTCTTACTTTGATTCGGCGGTATTGTTGGATGAAGCGGCCCAGACCGACATTACATGACCGCGTTCATGAGACTGGATCTACCGTTGTGCTTTTCACACATGTGGCTAGTGTGTGTCTGTTTCTCCAACTTTTGTTGAATCGAGTTTGACTATGTCCGGTCCTTGTTGAAGGTTAAAACAACACACTTGACAAAAAACCGTTGTGGTTTTGATGCGTATGTAAGAATGGTTCTTGCTAGAAGCCCATAGCAGCCACGTAAAACTTGCAACAACAAAGTAGAGGACGTCTAACTTGTTTTTGCAAGGCTTGCTGTGACGTGATATGGTCAAGACGTGATGATATAAATTATTGTATGAGATCATCATGTTTTGTAAAAGTTATCGGCAACTGGCAGGAGCCTTATGGTTGTCGCTTTATTGTATGAAATGCAATCGCCATTTAATTGCTTTACTTTATCACTAAGCGTAGCGATAGTCGTAGAAGCAATAGTTGGCGAGATGACAACGATGCTTCGATGGAGATCAAGGTGTCAAGCCGGATGGTGATCATGACGGTGCTTTGGAGATGGAGATAAAAGGCACAAGAGGATGATGGCCATATCATATCACTTATTTTGATTGCATGTTGTAACATCCCAAATTTTCAATTTGCAATGTTATACATAGGTCATTCATGCATATCATATTTTATTGCATTTTCGTTTCGCAATCCTCGAAATCCTAAGCAACTCAAGGACCCTCGGAGAGAGTTGGGGATTTTAGGTTTTCATATTTGATTTTATCAAATATTGAAACGAGGATTTTGGTTTTAATTATTTTTCTCTTCGAAAAATATTTCATATTAAAGTATATGAGAGGAGATAATATGACTTCTCCAAAATAATTGAAATATTGGAGGAAAAATATTAAAATCAAATATTTGATTTTATTTGCATTAGAAAAAATTGCACGATTTTCAAAATTGCATTTTAGGGCCAAGAAAATGTTCATCTCATTCTAAATATTTTATTTAGATGGTGAAAATTTGTTTTGGAATTTTTAGATTTTTATTTTATTTTCTAGGATTTATTTTCTGTTCGGCGGAATTGTCTTGTTTTTTAAAGAAGTTTCCGGACCAAACTGGGCCGAAGCCCAGCCGGCCCGTCCTGCCGCCATCTCCCTCGCGCGCGCCGCCTTGTGCAACACGTACACCGAGGGGAGTCCGAGACGGACTCCTCCCGAAACCTCGCCCAAGCCACGCCTCGCCCCCTTTTAAATAAGCGCCGCCAGCCCGCGGCCACGATCCCGCCGCCGCTGCCGCCGCCGCCGCTTTGAGCCCGCTGTCAGCCCCACGAATTGGCCCGCAGGATCCGACGAGGTAACGCGCCGTCGCCGCCGATTTTTTTAAAAACTGATTTGTTTTTTTTAGAAAAACCCTAGTTCGTTTTTTTAGATCGGTTCGCCGGTTTTCCCGGTTCTTCTGTTTAGCGGACGTTTGTCCGTACGTTCGTTTTAACGAACGGTTTTCGCTCGTTAGTTACAGATAGCGAACGCTCGTTCGTTAGCCTGTTCGTCGGTTTTATTTTTCTCAGATTATTCCGTGATTATTTTCAATCGCGATTTCTGATCCGTTTTTCGTTACAGTTTATCTTTTCGCTCGTTTATCGGAATCAGGCGATTCAAGCGCCTAGATCTTCGTCTCGATACCCTCTTTCTGTTTAATCAACTCAAACAATATTTTGGTACTGTAAAATTTGACTTTAGTCCAGATTAGTAAACGGTTCTTGTTTCTTTCGCCGTTTGAGTTTCGTTGCTCCGTTTGATTCGATTCTTTTTGCAAACCGGAGTTCTTAAGTTGAACTTTCTGGTCAATCTCTCTTATTTGAGTTTTGCCCATGCATCTTTGCTTGTTTTCTTATGTATGCTATTGTTTGTTTGCGATAGAATTCCTGGAGTGCGAAGCGTGCTACTACGAGTCCCTAGGTTTCGCGGATCGTCAGCAAGGCAAGTAACACATTGATCATATTCTTGCCATACCCAGTTTTTATGCATTAGTTTCAATCCTCAAACATTGCATGATTAGGATGTCATTAACATGTGGGTTGGGAAGTAGTTTATGAGGTAGAACCTATTGCCCTGTTATATTCAAACCCTTGGGAGTTACTTCTACGTATTGCTTATATTGCTATGCTATGCTCGTTGACGTGGTTGGAGTATCTTAAGTATCTCATCATGTTACTTAATTAATTAATTAGTAAACGATTCTTGTTAGCCGCGTCCCCGGTTATGGACAATCTTGAGTATCTAGTACTTGGAGTATCTTAAGTATCTCATCATGTTACTTAATTAATTTGCTTGCTTAATGATCACCTTAATTGGGATTATTGAGTCGGAGAAACCTTCTCAATGATGTTTCAACCACCATGATAGTTAAATTAAAATCTATTCCTTTGTTGTAGGGAAAAATTGGCTTTTCGCAAAAACTATAACCATAGAGCTTTTCCACCAGCCAAATATGCATGTAGTGATAGCATTATTCTGTTCTTGCTCTGTGTTACTTTGCCAGCATATTCCATGTGCTGACCCGTTTTCGGGCTGCAACGTATTATGTTGCAGACTTTGCAGACGAGGAGTAAGGTTCGTTAGGTCGCGTTGCCGTCTTGACTCGGCTATGCCGTTGGAGTTGATGGACTCACTTTATCTTCCAAGCCTTCCGATGTTATCGTATTAGATGGCCTTAAGCCATATTTATTGTAATAAGTTCTCTTTTGAGACATTCGATGTAATAAGTGTGTGATTGCTACTCTGTTATAAATCCTTCGAGTACTGTGTGTGTCAGCATTACCGATCCAGGGATGACACGGAAGCACAGAGACTTGACCGTTTGAGGTCGGGTCGCTACAAGATGGTATCAAAGCACACGTTGAGTGTAGGACACGACCACTAAGATAAACCCTAGGTCACTCTTCTCTACTCATTTCTGACTCCTCTCCATTTTCTACTCTTTAATTAGGATGGCGGAGATGAAGAACAAGTTTGCACAACCGGATGAAGACACGCCTTTTGGACGCCATTTGAAGGAAGTCACTAGGTACATGAACATTGGAATACCAAGCTTCACCGGGACGTACAACGCCACCTTACCAGAAGAGGAGCGCTGGATGATTCAAGTACAAGTTCCAGGAAGGACGTTCTCGCCAACCTCTAAGCCCATAGAGTTTTCTTTTGAAGCACCCACCTCGAGCCTAGGCAAGAGCATGGCAGCCCACATTACCATGGGATGCATTGGAGAAGTCTACAACAGGGATCTTAAGGACACTATCTACCAAATATGTGGGCGCCGAGACGAGCAATGGTAGGTGATCAGCAACAAGAAGGACAAATCCAGTGCACTGTTCATCCAGGAGCTAAACCAGCACATTCGACGTCAGGAGAATCAGATGTGCGCAGACATGGTGGACTTGAAGAAGGCGAAGACCAGGATCATCGATCTAGAGGAAGAACACAAGTTTACACGCGATGGATATGAGGAGGAAATTAAGACACTATTGGAGAAGAATGACGACCTGGTTAAGAAGATCAGAGTATTCATGGGAGATCCAAAGACCGGGAGGAGAAGGCAGCGATTCCACTTGCGGACAACTACATCATCATCGACTTTACACCGACTCCGACCCTAGTGATGATGACTTTGAAGACGAAGCTGGAGCGGATATCATGGAGTCTTCCACCGATCAAAATTTCTAGATGACCACCAAATATTAGTAGTATTCCCCCATGTATATAGTAGTAGTTGAGCACTTTTTCGATAGTTCTAGACCGCTTATATGCCCTTGCTTGAATGATTGAGTGAAATGTTTGTGTTTGTCTCATGTGCATATGGGTAGTGCTTTCTCATTAGACCCCTTTTCTATTCTGATCTCTTCCATCTAAACCCATCAGATGCCTCTGAAACGTGACACCGGATTTGCCTTCCCGCCGGAGCTCACTCAGTTGATCCGGCAGCAGAACACCTTGATGCAATTGCTAGTTCAGAACCAGGGCAACAACAACAACAACAACCCGCCGCCAGTTGACAACCTAGCCTGTTTTCTTAGGTTACAGCCGCCGGTGTTTTCCAGTAGCACCGAGCCTATAGTTGCTGATGATTGGCTACACCGTATTGGAAGGGAGTTGACCACCGCGGGTTGCACAGATGCTGAGAAGGTGCGCTTTGCGGCACATCAATTGGATGGACCAGCAGCCTCATGGTAGGAGAATTATATGTCCACATTCCCCATAGCCAACGTCACTTGGGACCAGTTTCAGCAATCTTTCCGCACAACCCATGTCTCAACTGGAGCCATGAATATGAAGAAGCGTGAGTTTCGCCACTTACACCAGGGGAACCGTACTGTAGCCCAGTATGTGGATGAGTTTAGCAAGTTATCTCGCTATTCCCCTGATGATGTGGCCACACATGTCGTGAAGCAGGAGAAGTTTATAGAAGGGCTGAATGATGAGATGAGTATGCAGTTGATGATAGCAACCTTCAACAACTACCAGGAGTTGGTAGATAACGCTCTTATGATTGAAGGGAAGCAGCAGCAGATTGAGAGCCGTAAGAGGAAGTATGGACAGGGGAGGTATAACTCAGGAGCCTAGCAGAAGCCTCGCCTAACCCCGAACTCGGGAGGACTTGTTCATAATCATGGAGGCCATAACCACGCCGGAGGAGGATCGCATAACCACAATGGTTCTAAGAATGGGAATGGGAACGGAACAAACAACAGTCAGAACCGCCCCAATCCAGCCACACCCGCCAAAAGGGATCTAAGTCACATTACTTGCTATAAGTGCGGGAAGACTGGACACTATGACACGGATTGCTCAGAAGGGAAGAATGGAAACGGAAATGGGAGCGCTGGGAGGAAGCCCAATCCATTCAACAAAGGATAAGTGAACCATGTTAACATGGAGGAGGTTGAAGAGCAGCCAGACGCGGTTATAGGTAAGTTTTTGGTTAAGTCATTTACCGCTCTTGTTCTTTTTGATACTGGTGCATCGCATTCATACATATCAAGGGGATTCGTGGATAAGTTTAAACTACCAACCCAAACCCTTAGGACCCCTCTGTTAGTGAGTTCACCTGGAGCAGAATATATGGCTAGTCGATGGTGCAACCAGATACCCTTAACCATTGGCACCCATGTTTTTCTGTCCGACCTAATTATCTTGGAGTCACAAGGATTGGATGTGATATTAGGTATGGACTGGATGTCAAAGTATGTAGGAAGCATTGACTGTTCTAGTAAGTCGATTTATCTTACCACCCCGGAGGGAAAAAGGATTAAGTATGTATCTAGGCATGTGCCTAGGAGGAGCCAAGTTGATACCCTCAGGGAGTTGTTCAGGAAGAAGTGCCTGTAGTGAAGGATTACCCAAATGTTTTTCCAGAAGAGTTACCAGGCATGCCACCGGATCGAGACATCGAGCTTTTGATAGAGCTATTGCCAGGTACGGGGCCAATATCCAAGAGACCCTATTGGATGCCCGCGAATGATCTGGATGAGATTAAGAAACAGATCAAGGAGTTATTTGAGAAAGGTTACATTCGGCGGAGTTCATCACCATGGGGAGCCCTAGTGCTTTTAGTTGAGAAGAAGGATAAATCCCTAAGAATGGTTGTTGATTATCGGGCCTTGAATGAAGTGATGATCAAGAACAAGTACCCACTGCCAATGATCAATGATTTGTTTGACCAGCTGCAAGGAGCTAAGGTGTTTTCGAAGATCAATCTGCGATTGGGATACCATCAGTTGAAGATTCGAGAGAAGGATATCGCCGAGTATGTAGCCGTATGTGATGTATGCCAGAGAGTGAAGGCAGAGCATCAAAAGCCAGCAGGATTGTTACAACCTATGCCGATACCCGAATGGAAGTGGGATAAGCTTGGCATGGATTTTATCACCGAATTACCTAGGACCAAATCAGGATATGATTCCATATGGGTAGTAGTTGATCGCTTGACCAAATTGGCACACTTTATCCCAGTAAAGACCACTTATACAAGTGTGAAGTTGGCCAAGATATATATGCCCAGGATCGTATGTCTGCATGGAGTTCCGAGGACCATCGTATCAGATAGAGGAACCCAGTTTACCTCAAAGTTTTGGCATCAGCTACACCAGACTTTGGGAACAAGATTAGAGTTCAGTACAGCGTTTCACTCGCAGACGGATGGACGGACCGAGAGAGTCAATCAGATTCTGGAGGACATGTTGACAGCATGTGCGCTAGATTATGGATCTAGTTGGGATGACAATTTGCCTTATGCAGAGTTCTCATACAACAATAGCTACCAAGCCAGTTTGAAGATGGCACCGTTCGAAGCCCTGTATGGACGAAGGTGCAGAACACCGTTGATGTGGGATGAAGTAGGAGATCGACAGTTGTTTGGACCAGACTTTATTAAGGAGTCTGAAGAGAAAGTTAAGCTGATTCGAGATAGACTGAAGATAGCTCAGTCTAGACAGAAGAGTTATGCAGATTCAAAACGCAAGGAGGTGACTTACAAAATTGGAGAAAGAGCATATCTGCGAGTATCACCCTTGCGAGGAGTGAAACGTTTTGGAGTTAAGGGAAAGCTGGCCCCATGATTTGTAGGACCGTATCGTATTTTGGAACGTACGGGAGAAGTTGCCTACAACTTGGAGTTACCTGAGGGACTGTCAGGAGTTCATGATGTGTTTCAAGTTTCACAGTTGAAGAAGTGTCATGCTGAGATGGCCGATATACCGTTAAGAGATACAGTACCCTTGGAGGCGATTCAGTTGGACAATGATTTGACTTATGAGGAGAAGCAGTTAGGATTCTTGAGTTTGCCTGCTGAGTCACCCGCAGCAAGGTTATAAAGTTTTGCAAAGTTCAGTGGAGTCACCATACCGAGGATGAAGCCACCTGGGAACGAGAGGATGATCTTCGCAAAGACCACCCACACCTATTTTCTAGCCAACCCGAATCTCGAGGGCGAGATTCATCTTAAGGGGGGTAGGTTTGTAACATCCCAAATTTTCAATTTGGAATGTTATACATAGGTCATTCATGCATTTCATATTTTATTGCATTTTTGTTTCGCAATCCTCGAAATCCTAAGCAGCTCAAGGACCCTCGGAGAGAGTTGGGGATCTTCCGGTTTTCATATTTGATTTTTATCAAATATTGAAACGAGGATTTTGGTTTTAATTATTTTTATCTCCGAAAAATATTTCATATTAAAGTATATGAGTGGAGATAATATGACTTCTCCAAAATAATTGATATATTGGAGGAAAAATATTAAAATCAAATATTTGATTTTGTTTGGATTTTATTGGATTTTATTTGCATTAGAAAAAATAGCATGTTTTTCAAATTTTCATTTTAGGGCCAAGAAAATGTTCATCTCGTTCTAAATATTTTATTTAGACGGTGAAAATTTGTTTTGGCATTTTTAGATTTTCATTTTATTTTCTAGGATTTATTTTCTGTTTGGCGAAATTGTTTAAAAAAAAGAAGTTTACGGACCAAATCGAGCTCAACCGGCCCGTTCGCCGCCATCTCCTCGCGTGCGCCGCCTGCAAGACGGATGCCACGGGAGTCCGAGCGGACTCCTCCCGGCGCCAAAGCCATGCCGCCCCTCGCCTTTAAATAAGCGCATTGCCAGCCGTGCCACAGCCCGCCGCCAGCCGCCCTTGCGCTGCCGCTTGACCCAGTACCGCCGCCAGCGCCGCCTCCGCCGCCAGCTGCTACTCTTGCCATGTCTTGCCGCCGCCGCTTGTCCGCTTGACCCGGAGCAGCCCCGCCGGATCCGACGAGGTAACGCGCCGTCGCCGCCGGTATTTTTTTTAAATTGATTTGTTTTTTTTAGAAATAAACCCTAGTTCGTTTTTAGACCGGTTCGCCGGTTTTCCCGGTTCTTCTGTTTAGCGGACGTTCGTCCGTACGTTCGTTTTAACAAACGGTTTTCGCTCGTTAGTTACAGATAACGAACGCTCGTTTGTTAGCCTGTTCGTCAGTTTTCTTTTTCTCGGATTATTCCACGATTATTTTCAATCGCGATTTCTCATCCGTTTTTCGTTTCAGTTTATCTTTTCGCTCGTTTATCGGAATCAGGCGATTCAAGCGCCTAGATCTTCGTCTCGAGACCCTCTTTCTGTTTAATCAACTCAAACAATATTTTGGTACTATAAAATTTGACTTTAGTCCAGATTAGTAAACGGATCTTGTTTCTTTCGCCGTTTGAGTTTCGTTGCTCCGTTTGATTCAATTGTTTCTGCAAACCGGAGTTCTTAAGTTGAACTTTCTGGTCAATCTCTCTATTTGAGTTTTTCCCATGCATATTTGCTTGTTTGCTTATGTTTGCTATTGTTTGTTTGTGATAGAATTCCCGGAGTGCGAAGCGTACTACTACGAGTCCCTAGGTTTCGCGGATCGCCAGCAAGGCAAGTAACACATTGATCATACTCTTTCCATACCAAGTTTTTATGCATTAGGTCCAATCCTCAAACATTGCATGATTAGGATGCCATTAACATGTGGGTTGGGAGGTAGTTGATGAGGTAGAACCTATTGCCCTGTTACATTCAAACCCTTGGGAGTTACTTCTACACGTTGTTTATATTGCTATTCTATGCTCGTAGACGTGGTTCGGGTGAGTGAAATCCATGGCAGATGTGAGATTTTTAATTAATGGTTCAACTTAAGGTGGCAACTTAAATACACATCTGGGTGGATTGAGGCACCTGGAGAATCCTGTGTTGCCTATATTTTTGGAAATCCCGGGGTTCCGTGTGATTTTCCTATGGACCGCCACCCGTGCTCAAAGGAACTGAGATGATTCATGCTAGAAACTTCGGTGTGCAGCCACAAGCTATTATGGGCTCTAGCATAGTTGAATAAGTTACGTGAAGCTCTTGAAGAGGTAGATCAGCAGGTAGTGGGTTTGTAGGTTTGGTATGGTCTACCCGGAGTAGAGAGTTAATGTTTCTGAAAGACTGTGTCTCAGTCATCCGTTTCTCAAACACCATGTAGTGCGAGAAATCCAACGGAGGCGATCGAGTCTTGTGGGGAAAAGTGCGCAAACCTCTGCAGAGTGTACAATCTAATCATGGTTAGCCGTGTCCCCGGTTATGGACAATCTTGAGTATTTAGTACTTGGAGTATCTTAAGTATCTCATCATGTTACTTAAATAATTTGTTGGGTTAATGATTACCTTAATTGGGATTATTGAGTCGGAGAAACATTCTCAATGATGTTTCAACCACCATGATAGTTAAATTAAAATCTATTCATTTGTTGTAGGGAAAAATTGGCTTTTCGCAAAAACTATAACCAGAGCTTTTCCACCAGCCAAATATGCATGTAGTGATAGCATTATTCTGTTCTCGCTCTATTGCGTTACTTTGCCAGCATATTCCATGTGCTGACCCCTTTTTGGGGCTGCAATGTATTATGTTGCAGACTTTTCTGACGAGGAGTAAGGTTCGTTAGGTCGTTGCCGTGCAGCCCAGCTATGCCGTTGGAGTTGATGGACTCACTTTATCTTCCAAGCCTTCCGCTGTTATCATATTAGATGGCCTTGAGCCATATTTATTGTAATAAGTTCTCTTTTGAGACATTCGATGTAATAAGTGTGTGATTGCTACTCTGTTATAAATCCTTCGAGTAATGTGTGTGTCAGCATTACCGATCCAGGGATGACAAGGAAGCACAGAGACTTGACCGTTTGAGGTCGGGTTGCTACACATGTGATGTTTATCCTTTATGCATCTTATTTTGCTTAGTACGGCGGTATCATTATAAGATGATCTCTGACTAAAGTTCAAGGTATAAGTGTTCTCCCTGAGTATGCACCATTGCTACAGTTCGTCGTGCCGAGACACCACATGATGATCGGGTGTGATAAGCTCTATGTTCACATATAATGGGTGCAAGCTAGTTTTGCACATGCAGAATACTCGGGTTAAACTTGACGAGCCTAGCATATGCAGATATGGCCTCGGAACACTAAGACCGAAAGGTCGAACGTGAATCATATAGAAGATATGATCAACATAGTGATGTTCACCATTGAAAGCTACTCCATCTCACGTGATGATCGGACATGGTTTAGTTGATATGAATCACGTGATCATTTAGATGACTAGAGGGATGTCTATCTAAGTGGGAGTTCTTAGGTAATATGATTAGTTGAACTTAAATTTATCATGAACTTAGTCTTGATAGTATTTGAATATCTATGTTGTAGATCAACTGCTCACGTATAGCTTCCCCATTTTTATTTATGATATGTTTCTAGAGAAAACTAAGTAGAAAGTTGATAGTAGCAATGATGCGAACTAGGTCCGTGATCTGAGGATTATCCTTATTGCTGCAGAGAAGAATTATGTCCTTGATGCAACGCTAGGTGACAGAACTATTGCAGGAGCAGATGCAGACGTTATGAACGTTTGACAAGCTCGGTATGATGACTACTTGATAGTTTAGTGCACCATGCCTTACAGCTTAGAACCGGGACTTCAAAAATGTTTTGAAATGTCATGGATCATATGAGATGTTCCAAGAGCTGAAATTGGTATTTCAGATTCATGCCCGAGTCAAGAGGTATGAGACCTCCGACAAGTACTTTGCCTACAAGATGGAGGAGAATAGCTCAACCAGTGAGCATGTGCTCAGAATGTATGAGTACTTCAATCGCTTGAATCAAGTGGGAGTTAATCTTCCAGATAGGATAGTGATTGACAGAGTTCGCTATTTACTATCACCAAGTGTCGGCGTTCTGGCAACGGGGGTCCCCAGACTTGCCTGCCTACAGCCTGCGGTGTGGTTCAAGTGGGGGCCCGGTGCAGCCCAGCTTCATCAGCTCAAGCTCAAGACCCTCGCGAGGGGCCAAGCCTCGCGGGACGGACGACAGGAAGCTTCCTCAAGAGCAGCCTCATCAGGCAGGATCGCAAGGAGGCGGAGAGATCAAGGCAAGGGCACCTCGCGAGGAGCCCGTGACGGAAGCCATGACGATCAAGACCAGGCGGGCACCGGCCTGCGCAGTGTCCTTGTTTCCCCTTTGGTGCAAAGGGGGCAAGCACAGGCCAAGGCGTCAGGCAAAGGTTACCGTTTCAGTGCCACAAGACCAAGACCAGCAGAACGGCAGGGTGGAGGTCATCGTGGAGCCTAGGACGGCGTCATCGTCAGAGCCTTTGGCAGCCGAAGACCAACTTTAGTCAGGAGAAGTGTACTAGATGTTCCCCTTCAAAAAGGCCAATTGTTGGCGCCCTTCCCGCCCATTATTTGGGAAGAGGCCTAGGGCCTCCCTCTATAAATAGGACTAGCCACCACAGTAGAAAGGAGGGGACCCAGATCATGCATAGGGGAGAGAGAGGCGACTGAACTCACCCAACCAGTTCATCGCACCAGCTCAAGAACAGCCCTCGCGAGGCTGTTCTCCCTTGTATTATTCATCATCAGCCCCTGAGGCAATTCACCACACCACACACTGGTGTAGGGTATTACACCACAATGGTGGCCCGAACAAGTATAAATCTCGTGTCCCTTGTGTGTTCTTCTTTCTAGCCTAGATCCTTTGCGAGACTTCGAGACGTGAGCTGGTAGGGGAAAGAGCTCCGTGCGCACCCCAGAGTTCGAACCTCAAGGGTCTGCCGGAACCCGAAATCCGACATTTGGCGCGCCAGGTAGGAGTGCGCCGGAATCTTTCTTCCGCTGGTCGTGTGTGATCTTCCGTCGTGTCCATGGCTGATGCTCGCCGAGCCAGCCGAAGGCCGGGCTGCTCGCCACCCGCGTCGCCCAGACGGCGCCCATCGGCGGTCGCCCCCGTCGTTCCCCGTCGCCTGCCGCCACCGGCCCGACGGGGAACGAGCAGCAGGCCTCGTCCCTACATCCTTCGGTGCGGCGGGAAGGACGCACCGCCACCCCGTCGCTGACTCCAGGAAATGAGAGAATTCAGAATAGCTACGAGAAAGACTAGTCCAATCCATAATGATGTACCGGAAAATACAACATTTTTATTATTTGACCAACCATCAGGAGAAGCAAATACCTGGTTTGTCGTCCCACGCCCGTCGCGCCCCCACGGACGCGCACGCTGCGCTGCTCATGGCGCGTGAGCTCCTGCACTATCGTCCCGTCGACGACCTCTACGAGGACTGGCTCGCCCGCATCACCGAGTTCGTCAGCGCCGCAGGGGGCTCTCCCATGCCATCTCTCTCGCTGCCTCGCCCTCCATCCGGCGCAGGAGGCGAGGATCAGGAGGTGCCTCCGCCACCTCCTCCCCAAGAAGGCGCCCTGGCTCCAAGGCGCGCTGCCCCAGGACGAGACCCTCCGCGTCCGGCGCCTGCGCGACAAGAAAGGAGTTGCCAAGAAATCCCCCATCCCCAAGAAGGTGCCCGCGTGCTCCCAGCACCGGTGCGCCATGACCGCATCCCTGCGCCACCACGTCAAGACCCCGCGTTGCTCCAGGCAGCGGCGTGCAGGAATCCCCAGGAGCAAGCCCCGCTTCAGCAGAGAGCTCCGATGGCCACTGAAGGCTGCCGCACCTTCACCGCCGAGCTGCGTAGCGTCGCATGGCCCGACAAGTTCAAGTCGGACCTGCCTCCTCGCTACGACGGCACTGTAGACCCCGCAGAGTTCCTCCAGCTCTACGAGCTGGGCATCAAAGCCGCCAGCAGGGACGAAAAGGCCATGGCGAACTGGTTTCCCATCGCGCTCAAGGACGGTGCCCGCACATGGCTCCTGAACCTGACTCCTGGCACGATCTCCTCCTGGGACGAGATGTGCACCCGCTTCATCGCCAACTTCCAAGGCACTCGCGACCGGCCCCCGACCATGAGTGACCTGCGCCACATCAAGCAACAGCCAGGAGAGACCCTGCAGAAGTACATCCAGCGCTTCAACAATGCTCGCCTCAAGATCCCCAGGGTGACTGAGGAAGCCATCATCTCAGCCTTCTCCGATGGCGTGCGCGATATCAAGACGAAAGAGGAGCTAGCAATCCATGAAGACCTGTGCACATCCCTGGAGCTGTTCAACTTGGCGACCAAGTGAGCCAGGGCTGAGGAAGGGCGCCTCTCCCTCCTCGAGCTTCCGGCTGCCGATCCAGAAGAAAAGAAACCCAAGGTCAAGGACGTGAAGCGTAAGGGAGCTGCTGTGCTCGCAGCGGAGCCAGACACCAAGCGAGGCAGGGATCAGCCTGAGTCATCCAAGGCCAGCTGGTACTGCGTGTACCACGACCTCCACACCCACAACACCAATGAATGCCAAGAGCTCAGGGCTGTGCAAGATGGGCGCATCAGCCGACGTCCCGAGCGCAGCGACCGGGGCTATGGCCAAGGAGGAGGAAGAGGCGGAGGATGATGGGAAGACCGTGGCCCTCGCCAAGGGTGGCGTGACCGACCTCATGAGGACCGCTGGCAGGACCAGCCTCGTGAGGGAGGTTGGAGGGATCAGCCTCGTGAGGACCGACCTCAAGGCAACGCAGGCCTCCCTCCTCTGCCACCACCGCCGAGGAGAAATAAAGACCATCATCAGGACGAGGGGGCCGGGGGCTTCCAGGAGCCACGCACAATCGCTTGCATCCTGGGCGGTGCTCAGGCCCCAACCTCTCAGCGCATCTTCAAGCAGTTTGCTCGCGAGGTGAATGCAGTCCTCCCCAAGCTTGAGGCCACACGCCCTCTCAGGTGGTCTGCGTGCGCTATCACGTTCAGCTTAGCGGATCAGCTCAAGTGTGCAGAAACGGCCTTAGTCCTCCCGATGCTCTGTTCCCCAGTCATCAGCAATGTGCAAGTCACCAGGACCCTCATCGATGGCGGAGCGGGACTCAACGTCCTGTCCGTTGAGACATTCAACAATCTCCAAGTGACATATGATCAGCTTCAGCCAACCAAGCCTTTCTCATGAGTCACCGATGGTTCCACTGTTCCGATAGGGCAGGTTCGCCTTCCAGTCACCTTCGGGCAGCGCAACAACTACCGCACCGAGCTCATTGACTTCGACGTCGCCCACATTCGCCTGCCATACAATGCTGTCCTCGGGTACCCAGCCCTGGCCAAGTTCATGGCAGTGACTCACCATGGCTACAACGTCGTCAAGATGACAGGAAGCGGTGGAGTCATTACAGTGCCCTGTGAGGAAAGGGATACAGTGTGTTCTCTTGAGCATGCCTTCCAAGCCGCGGCAATTGAAGACCCAGATCATAGGAGCGGGAGACTTCCCGAGGCAGTCCCCAAGAAGAAGAAGGCTTCACCTGGCCCAAACCCTCAGGAGGCAGGCACCTCCAGAGGCGTTGCGTCAGGATCGGTGCTGTCGGATTTCGGGTTCTAGCAGACCCTTGAGGTTCGAACACTGGGGTGCGCACGGAATCTCACCCTCTACCTACCTGCACCCCGCTGCCTCGCTAGGATCTAAACTACGAGAGGAACAGCACAAGAGACACATGGTTTATACTAGTTCAGGCCACCATTGTGGTGTAATACCCTACTCTAGTTTGTGGTGTGATGGATTGCCTCTTGGGCTGATGGTGATGAACAATATAAGGAAGAACAGCCTCGCGAGGGCTCTGTTCTTGGCTGGTGCGATGAACTGCTAGGGGGAGTTCAGTCGCCTTCTCTCTCTCTCTGATTCCAGATTGCCTCTAGCTACTCATTCTGATCCCTCTACTATGGTGGCTAGCTCTACTTATATAGGCAGAGGCCATGGGCCGCTTCCCAAATATTGAGCGGGAAGGGCGCCAACAATTGGCCATTTTGAAGGGGAACATCTGGTACACTTATCCTGACTAAAGTTGGTCCTCGCTTTGTCAAAGGCTCGTGGTGAGTGGCCTTGGCTTGGGCTCCACAATGACTTCCTTCCTGCCGTTGGACTGGTCTTGGTCTTGTTGCACCGAAATGGACACCTTTGCTTGATGCTCTCGCCTGCGCTTGCTCCCTTTGCACCAAAGAGGAAAGGAGGACACTGCGCGGGCTGGCGCCCTTGGTCGTCATGGCTTGCGTCATGGGCACCTCGTGAGGTACCCCGCCTTGATCTCTCCGCCTCGCGAGCCAGGCTGATGAGGCCGTGCTCGAGGAAGCTCCTCGTCGTCCGCCTCATGAGGCTTGGCCTCGCGAGGGTCTTGAGCTTGTGTTGATGAAGATGGGCCATGACGGGCCCCCCTTTGAGCCACGCTGCAGGCAGCAGCGAGCAAGTCTGGGACCCCCTGCTCTAACGCCGACAAGAGCCCCGGGCCCAAGGCGCGCCCGGACTTGGCCGAGCAGAGGCGAAGGGGCAAGTGGGAAGCCAAGGGCCCTCACAGCCTGCGGCCTTGGGCGCCGCGTGGCGGTTGATTGGACGTGGGTGTCTCCACTTCCGCACGACGCCTCAGCAACTGCACGAATTGACAAGTCCCTGCATGCAAAGCGGGTCATGATTACTTGCGATCGTGGAGGTCGGCGGTTGGCCTCCTCTGGCTTTAAGTACGGAACGATGAGCGCTCCTCTGGTCTGTTCCTGCTTGCTTCTTCTTCCCGGTTCTTGCTCCGTCTCGCTGCAATGGCTCCGATCCGTCGGTTCTCCGCGGCAGAGAAGGGAAAGACTCCTCGAGAGGGTCCTGACCCGCTCCCGCCGAAGAAACGGCTAACCCTCTGCCATCGGAATGAGGGTGCCCACCAGGTGGTGTCGAGGCCCTGGGGCGAGCGGCCACCACCGGGGTTCCCGCTTCCCTTGTACGCCCAGATCGAGGGCTCTGAAGGGGTTGACGCCGAACGCCACGGGCGACGCCGCCGACGGCGCCGGCGGGTCACGAAGGTGCACGTCGTTCCCCTTGGAGTCCATGCCGAGGGCTCCTCCCGGGAGTTCATACTCCATGCCGCCATGCCTCCTCAGTCTTGGATTCGCCTTCCTCCCTTCTTCGCCTCTGCGATTCCGCGGGGAGGACCCCTGGAGGTCTGGTTGCAGCACGCCGGCTGCAGCACCCTCGCAACCGGGGCAGAGGTTGAGGTTGTTGCCCCGGGCGAGGTCTTCATGACTCGAGGCTGGGGCGAGATCGCTCGGGTCTGCGGGACAAGGGGCGCTCTCGTGATCCACCTGGAATACGACGGTGCTTCGGTCATGCTCTTCAAGGTCTTTGATGCGGAAGGGCGCCGGCTGGAGTGCTGCCCCGGGAGAGGTGATCGGGGCCCTGCCGCGGCGAGGGCTAGGCTCGCCGCCGCTCCCTCGGCAGCTCCTCAGGCGGTGGAGGCGTTGGAGGATCCAGCGACTCCGCCGAGCTCTTCGCGACTCCGGAGACGAGCGATGACAACTACGAGCCCCCGAGCCTGCGCCACTCTTGGAGCAGGGCGGGCTCTGCAAGCCGTCGCCGCCCCTGATCTGGATGGGGTTGGCACCGGTGCCCGACGGCCCACTGTTGATGACGGCGTCTTTTGCAGGAGCGCGTGTAGTTAGCGTTCTTTAGGGTTTGCTCCCTGCGAGGAATCAAAAGCGCGCCCCATGGGGGCTTGTAAGGTGCCTATGGTCCTGTTTGTTAATATGATCCTTGTTGTGAAACAGCGCGAGTTACTCATCCTGCCTTAGCTCAGTTCTCCCTTTCGAACCTTGCGAGGACTTGATGCTCTGCGCCGACAGGTCCCAGTCCCAAGGCAACCTTCAGCTGTCGCTGGTATGCCAGGTCGCGATGCCGTGGTCAAG
The DNA here is from genome assembly GCA_021605145.1 of Aegilops bicornis. Classification (NCBI taxonomy): domain Eukaryota; kingdom Viridiplantae; phylum Streptophyta; class Magnoliopsida; order Poales; family Poaceae; genus Aegilops; species Aegilops bicornis. The sequence goes on from CM038675.1 coordinate 502,330,724, forward strand.
GCCAGGAGGTGAGCGGCCCGGGGTCCGGTAGGAGCCCCTGAGTCACGATGCTCAGGAGGTCCCCCTTAGCGCTCAAGCAGTCATCGTTCGGCGAGAAAGGAGAGCGACGTTGCTATCTCGGAATTGCGTTTGGTGAGGGGACGGTGCCGTGTTAGTTAATGCTTTCGGAGGGTGACTTATCTCGAGAATCAGGAGTCGCTTCCTGGTGCGTTGCTGGGTCCTTGCATCGGCAGGCGAGGGGTCGCTTGGCGAGGTCCTCACTATCCCTCCCCCCTCGCCTTTGCTCCCCTTTCTGCTCTACGTCCTCGGGTCCCGGCCCTCGAGCGAGTCTCAGCCATCGCTGGTATGCCAAGTCGCGATGCCGTGGACAAGGGCAGAGGGTGAGGGCTGGAGAGCCAGTAGGAGCCCTGAGTCGCGATGCTCAGGCACCCTCCCTTTAACGTGCAAGCGGTTCGCGCGGGTGAGAGTGAAGGAGACACCATGGGTGCCTCGCCTGACGCTGCTGCTTGAAGAGATCCTGTGGGTTCATCACAGAAAGAACGTAAGTTCGCCGTCGCGACCGACAGTCAGCCGTTGGTTGCCCCGGAGGGGTGACGAGGCACTGAAGGCTTGACGAGGTAGCACTATGCAGGGCTGCCACGGCCAGAGCTCAGCCATTCAGGTTTGTCGGCGTTGCAGGGACGGACCCATGCGCAAGCGTCGTGCCGTTAGGGAGCAGCTCCATCAGTTGGTGTCAGTTGAGCGGGCAACTAGGTCAAGCATGTTAATCACGAAGGAGCAAGTCCATTTAGATAAGCGCAAAGAAGACGAGCATCGCCGTTCGGACCCGAGTGACCTGGGGATGATGCAGCCCGAGGGGCGCCCCCAACAAGATAAGCTAGGAACATGAAGTAAAAGGGATACACACCGCAGGGACGGACCCACGCGGCCTGAGAATAATGCAGCCCTGGGGGTCGCTCCCAGTTGGAAATGAAACTTGAAAGATGTCACCTGATAGCGTTGAAGACGAAAGGGTGTTGGTGTAGCAGACTCGGTGGGCTGCGGGAGCCGATCCTCACGAGCCCCCAGGCTCAGGGGCCTCGGGAGGCTCCGGAGGCGCTGGTGGCTCCTCGTGGACCATTTCCATATCTGCCAGGGCTGCGGAACGCCTGGCCTCTTGAGCCTCCAGGATGCTCCTCATGAGGCGCTGGTACGTGGTGGCTGCGTTCGGCAGGCCGTAAGGCATGCGAACATAGCTGTGGGGTGGACCTTTGCAGCGCCCCACGCGAGAGGGCCAGAGGCGCTGCTGAGAGGCGGCTCGGTTGAGCCCTGGTATGTCGATGCAGACGCGCAGCCCACCATCCTCGCCTGGATGGGGTGCTACGGCAGCGGGCGGCTGCCACTCATGACTCTTGACCTCAGAGCTCCTGAATGGCCTTGCTGACGAACTCCTGAGGGTTTGGCCCTCCTTGCCTTGCTCCTTCTTGGGGGAAACGTGCTTTGAAACACGCCTCCAAGTGGTGCCCAAGCGCCTCCCTCGTGACCTTAGCAAGGTCGGGGCCCTCCAGGGGGGAGCCCCCGAGCCCTGCCTGAGGAGGGCGGCGCTTCCTATGCGCGATAGAAGGAGGTTCCCCCTGAGCAGGCGCGGACCCTGAGGGGCCTGCCTCCTGAGGGGCCGGGCCGGACGATGTCTTCTTCTTCTTGGGGGCGGTCTCGGGAAGCCTCATGCTTCCGTGATGCGGGTCTTCCAGTGATGTGGCCTGAAAGGCTCGCTCTAGGGAGCACAATGCGTCTTTCTCTTCGCAGGGCACCGTGATGACTCCGCCACTTCCTGACATCTTGAGGACGTTGTAGCCGTGGTGGGTTACGGCCATGAATTTGGCCAGTGCTGGGTACCCAAGGATGGCGTTGTATGCCAGGCGAATGTGGGTGATGTCGAAGTCGTTGAGCTCGGTGCGGTAGTTGTCGCGTCTTGAAGGTGACGAGAGGCCGAACCTGCCCCATCGGGACTGTGGAGCCGTCGGTGACCCTGCAGAGAAAGGCTTGGTTGGTGAAGCTGATTGTAAGGCACTTGGAGATTGTTGAACGTTTCCACAGACGGGATGTTGAGCCCTGCCCCGCCATCGATGAGGGTCTTGGTGACTAGCACGTTGTCGATGATTGGGGAACGAGCATCGGGAGGACTCGGCCGTGGGGCCGCACACTTGAGCTGATCCGCTGAGCTGAACGTGATGGTGCACGCCGACCACCCGAGGGGGCGTGTGGCTTCGAGCTTGGGGAGGACTGCGTTCACTTCATGGGCGAACTGCTTGAAGATGCGCTGAGAGGCTGGGGCTTGAGCTCCGCCCAGGATGCAGGCGATCGCGCGAGGCTCCTGGAAGCCCCCAGCCCCTCTGGCCCCGATGATGGTCTTCGTTTCTCCTTGGCTGCGGCGGCAGAGGAGGGAGAGCTGCGTTGCCTTGCAGGGCGATCCTCGCGAGGCTGATCCTCCGACCTCCCTCATGAGGCGGAGTCTTGCAGGCCGATCCTCGCGAGGTTGGTCGCACCATCCTTGGCGAGGCGCGGTCTTCCCAGGCGTCCTGTGTTCCTTCCTCCTCCTCGGCCGTAGCCGGTCCGCTGCGGTCGGACGTCGGCCAATCCTCCCTTTTCAAGACGGCTCGGAGCTCTTGACATTCGCTGGTGTTGTGGGTGTGGAGGTCGTGGTACACGCAGTACCAGTTGCCCTTGGAAGACTCGGGCTGATCTACGCCGCAGGTCACGGGTTCTGCCGCGAGCACGGCAGCCCCCTTGCGTTTCACGTCCTTGGTCTTGGATTTCTTCTCTTCTGGGTCCGCGGTAGGCAGCTCGAGGAGGGAGAGACGCCCTTCCTCGGCCCTGGCGCACTTGGTCGCCAAGTTGAACAGCTCCAAGGAAGTGCACAGATCTTCGTGCATCGCCAGCTCCTCCTTCATCTTGACGCCGCGCACACCGTCGGAGAAGGCGGAGATGATGGCCTCCTCGGTCACCTTGGGAATCTTGAGGCGTGCGTTGTTGAAGCGCTGGATGTACTTCTGCAGGGTCTCTCCCGGTTGCTGCTTGATGCGGCGCATGTCGCTCACGGTGGGTGGCCGGTCGCGAGTACCTTGGAAGTTGGCGATGAAGCTGGTACGCATCTCGTCCCAGAGGAGATCGTGCTCGAGGCCGTGTTCAGAGCCAGTGCGGGCCCGTTCTTGAGCGCCATGGGAAACCAGTTCGCCATGACCTTCTCGTCTCCGTTGGCGGCTTGATGCCCAGCTCAGAGAGCTGGAGGAACTCGCGGGTCGGCTGTATCGTCGTAGCGAGGAGGCAGGTCCGGCTTGAACTTGCCGGGCCACGCGACGCTGCGCAGCTCGGGGGTGAAGGCACGGCAGCCTGCTGTGGCCATGGGGTCCTTGGGTGACGAAGAGCTTGGTATTGCGGGTCCCCATGCGCTGTAGCTGGGAGCAGCGCAGGGTCTTGACGTGCCGGAGCAGGAGCGTGGTCGCGACTGGCTGGAGCGGGGAGCACTCGGGCAGCTTCTTGCGGGCGAGGGACCTCCTGGCAGCTCTGCTCTTGCCGCGCTGGCGCTGGACGGAGCGGGTTCTGCCCAGGGACCACGCGCCTTGGGGCCAGGGCGCCTTCTTGAGGAGGAGGCGGCCGAGGCGCCTCCGGAGCTTTGTCGCCCATGCAGGACGGGGTGCAGTAGGCCCAGACGGGCAGCCTTGAGAGCCCCTGCGGCGCTTGACGAAGCTTCGGCAGCGGTCGAGCCACTCTCCGTGACGCGTCGTCGGCCAGGGGCAGTAGCCTTGAGAGCTCGTTGCCGCGCCGAGCCTCCATGGGCGCTGGAATGCGCGAGAGAAAGAACCAGCCGGGCGGCGAGGGGTAGCAGTGCGGCCGTCTTGCCTCACGGAGGGATGCTGGGACGATGCTTGCTGCTTGTTCCCCGCCGGGCCGGTGGCGGCGTTGACGGCAGGTGACGGGGAACGACGAGGGCGCCCGCCGATGGGAGCCGTCTGGGCGACGCGGGAAGCGAGAGCGGCATGGCGCTCGGCGCGGGCCCGACGAGCGTCAGACATGGATGTGGGGGTTGACGGAGAACAGGGCGGCGGAAGACGAATTCCGGCGCACCCCTACCTAGCGCGCCAAATGTCGGATTTCGAGTTCCGGCAGACCCTTGAGGTTCGAACACTGGGGTGCGCGCGGAATCTCACCCTCTACCTACCTGCACCCCGCCGCCTCGCTAGGATCTAAACTACAAAAGGAACAGCACAAGACACACAGGGTTTATACTAGTTCGGGCCACCATTGTGGTGTAATACCCTACTCTAGTTTGTGGTGTGGTGGATTGCCTCTTGGGCTGATGGTGATGAACAATACAAGGAAGAACAGCCTCGCGAGGGCTCTGTTCTTGGCTGGTGCGATGAACTGCTAGGGGGAGTTCAGTTGCCTTCTCTCTCTCTGAGATTCCAGATTGCCTCTAGCTACTCATTCCGATCCCTCTACTATGGTGGCTAGCTCTACTTATATAGGCAGAGGCCCTGGGCCTCTTCCCAAATATTGAGCAGGAAGGGCGCCAACAATTGGCCATTTTGAAGGGGAACATCTGGGACACTTATCCTAACTAAAGTTGGTCCTCGCCTATCAAAGGCTCTGGTGGTGACGCCGGCTTGGGCTCCACAATGACTTCCTTCCTGCCGTTGGACTGGTCTTGGTCTTGTTGCACCGAAATGGACGCCTTTGCTTGATGCTCTCGCCTGCGCTTGCTCCCTGTGCACCAAAGAGGAAAGGAGGACACTGCGGGCTAGCGCCCGCCTTGGCTCCCTTGGTGCGTCATGGCTTGCGTCATGGGCACCTCGTGAGGTACCCGCCTTGATATCTCCGCCTCCTCGCGAGCCAGCCTGATGAGGCCGTGGCTCGAGAAGCTCCTGTCGTCCGCCCCGCGAGGCTTGGCCCCTCGCGAGGGTCTTGAGCTTGGGTTGATGAAGATGGGCCGTGACGGGCCCCCCTTTGAGCCACGCTACAGGCCGCAGGCAGGCAAGTCTGCGGACCCCTGTTCCCAGAACACCGACACGCGCCCGTCCAAGGGGCGCCACCCTCTGTCGCATAGGAAGGCCCGCCCGGCTCCCTCCTTGGGCAGGGGTCGGGGGCTCTTTCTGGGAGAGCCATCGACTTTGCCAAGGTCAGGAGGGAGGCGCTCGGGCACCACTTGGAGGCGTGCGTCAAGGCACTTTTCCCTTAGGAAGGTATGAAGCAAGGAGGGCCAAACCCTCAGGAGTTCATCACGAGGAACGCTCAGGAGCTACAGGAGTCAAGGGTCATGCGCGGCAGCCGCCTCTTGCCCGCCGTGGCCCCATATCTAGGCGAGGATGGTGGGCTGCGCGTCTGCATCGACGTACCAGGGCTCAACCGAGCCGCGTCTCAGGAGCGCCTCCGGCCTTCACGCGTGGGGCGTTGTGAGGGTCCACCTCATAGCTACGTTCGCATGCCTTTCGGCCTGCCGAACGCGGTCGCCGCTCATAAGTGCCTGCTGAGGAGCATTCTGGAGGCTCAGGAGGTCAGGCATCGCGCGATCCTGGCAGAGATGGAGATGGCCCTCGAAGATCCACCCGTGCCCCCGGAGCCTCCCGAGGCTCCAAGTCCCGGGAGCTCGTGAAGGCCGGCTTCCTCACCGCGCGGCGTCCGCTACTTCATTGTCACTTCATCTCCAACAGTATCAGGTGACATCTTTCAAGTTCCATTTTCAGCTGGGAGCGCCCGCAGGGTTGCATCATTCCCAGGTCGCGTGGGTCCGTCCCTGCGGCATGTATCCGTTTTTCTTATGCTCTTTACCTACCTTGTTGGGGGCGCCCCTCGGGCTGCATTATCCCCAAGCTGCTCGGGCCTGACCCAGTGGCATTTGCCTTTTCCGCATCTATCTAAATGTATTTGCTCCTCCGCGCCTAACCTGATTCCCATGGCTATCATCTGCTGCTTATCGCGGACCTCTCCGCTCGCATGCAAAGCGCATGCACGTTAAAAGGGGGGTACCTGAGCATCGCGACTCATGGGCTCTTACTTGCTCTCCAGCCCTCACCCCTGGCCTTGACCCACGGCATCGCGACCTATCATACCAGCGGCGGCTGAGCTCGCTCGAGGGCCGGGACCTGAGGACGTAGAGCATTTGCATTCTAACCACCTTGCAGGAACACATCATTGATAAAGGCCTGAGCCAGCGCAACCCGCCTCGAGGTAGGGCCTCGTGAGTCCCGCTGGATCACGGGTGCCAGATACACCTCTCTCCTAGCCCTACCGTGCGGCCACATGTCGTATGGGCTGTACACGCCCCGGGGGCTCTTCCCGGAGGGGAGCCCCCTCCCACGTACCAATGGAAGCACCATGCTCCGCACTGGCTGACGACACTGCCGAGGAGCAGCTATGCCCGTACACATACGGAAGCACTATGCTCCGCGCTGGTGATAGACAACTGAGGGCGGCCCATGGCCGTATCAACCTCAGGGAGCCCAGAGCTTAGTGTCTGGCACCATCGCAACGCCTCCCCTCGGGAGTGCCACGCGAGGGGGCTGGACACGGGGGCTGCGCCCGGGCCATGCCCGAACGCACGCCACCCAGCCAGGTCCCTCAGACCTGGTCGTCGCGCGCCCCTCCCCTAGTGGAGCCAAGGTACGAAAGCTCGTTTGCATGTCAAGGGGGACTCCTGAGCATCACAACTCAGGATCCTAACTGGTCACGTACCCCCTCACTCCTTAGTCCCGTCCTGGTTTCCGGTCGGGGCTAACAACGGCTGAGGTATGCGCGGGGCCGGGCCCTGCTGACGTAGAACGATGAATCCACTCCTACACCTCCCTTCCCTACTTGCTGTTTGCGCGTCAAGGGGGACTCCTGAGCATCGTGACTCAGGAGCCTAACTCGCCATGTAGCCCCTCACTCCTTAGTCCTGTCCTGGTTTCCGGTCGGGGCTAACGATGGCTGAGGTATGCGCGGGGTCGGGCCGTGCCGACGTAGAACACAAGCAAATAGGAGGGAAAAATGCAAATTCCAGGGAATTCAAAAGCAAATATTACAAGCCATGGATTGTTTCACAACGCCAAACACAAGTTTAAACGCCTCCACGAGGCACGATGCATGTTGCAGGAATTAAAACAGGACAGAAGCTGCGAAGGGATCACTTCCCAGTGGCGCCGCCGCTTGTGGTGGAGTCGCGCTGGGCGGCTCCGCCTCCTGAGGCCGTGGAGCTGGCAGCACCGCGCCCGGGCAAGGTTCTAAAGGCGCGGAACCTCCCCAGCAAAGCCTCGGCTCGGCCTTTCACGACCTCTGCAGCAGCAGCGGCGAGGTCGCCGCTCACGGGTTCCAGCAGGCTGTCGAGGTCGACGTTGGGGTCGCGAAGGTAGACGTGGCTGAGGACACGCGTCAGCGCTGCAGAAGACAGGGCACGCGCCTCGTCCTCGGCTGTAGGACCAAGGCCATCTGCGACATCTTCGAGTGCATGTAATAGGAAGGGAAGTAGCTCGGCAGGACCGTCCTCTGCACCAGCCAATGGCTTTTACAAGCCGCTGTCATAGAGCGTCTTCAGCGCGGCGTGAGCTTTCTCCTCTAGCTTCGCGAAGGCCACTCGATCCTCGGCCAGGACCTTCGCCTTGCCATCTAGCTCGGTCATTTCCTCCTTCAGTTACTGCTCCAGCATCTCCAACCGGCCACGGCAGTCATCAAGCTCGGCGTTCCGGTCCCTGACGGCAGCCTCCCGAGCCTCCATCTCCTTCTCCTTCTCCTGGCGGCCGCGGACCTCCTTGGCGAGCTCGTCACGCAGGCCTTGCAGCTCGACCTCCAGCGCCTTGCAGCGGCCCTGGGCATCCGCAGCGTCGCCCTGGGCAGCATCGCAAGAGGCCTTGGCCTAGCGGGCGGCTTGCTTCTCCTTGTCGGAGGCCGACACGGCCTGGCTCAGCGCCGCTCGGACGGAGGCGGCAGAACGGGCCCAGCCAGAAGCTAGCTCCAGGCGCCCGACCACCAGGCGGGGGTCCGCGCTCTGAAGATCCTCCCGCAGCCGGCTCAGTTCGTTGGCGGCCTGGTCCAGGACGGCAGAGGGATCAGAAGAGACGGGAGCCGGTGGAGCAGGCGGAGAGGACGGCAGCGTGATCACGGCTTGGGAGGAAGGAGCCCCCTGGGCCTTGGACACCTCGCAAGATTGCCGCAGACACACCTCCAGAGTCGGTGGGGCCATGGGGGCTGACTCCTCGAGAGTGTCCTGCTTTGCGCTCGCCATGAGACGATCGGGCAGGGGAGGCACGAGCCTCGATGCCTCCTTTCCCTCAAGAATGAAGGCGCTGCCTCGTAGACGCGCCTCGCCGAGCGGGCCAAGAGCCCCTTTCAACCTTTTTGCTGCAGATGCCGGCCTGGCCAACAGTTCGCAGATGTCAAGCCTTGGCGGCAGAAACAAAGCAAAGCTGGATCGAGCACTTCATCGGTCGCTGCTCACGGACTCAAGCAGCCTCCGCCAAACTTGAAGCCCGAGAGCCTACAGTAGGATCGGCTTTGGGAAGCCCGGAGGCGTAAAGCGCGTCGGGAGGGCCGGAGCTGGCCTCAGACCGCCCCGGGACCAGAGCGGACCCTGGGAGGACCAGCCCCGACCTGCCCTTCCTCGGGACCAAGGGAGAATCCTCCCCTCCTCTCCTGGCGCCAGCCTCGTCGTTGTCCGGCATGGAGCGGAGGGCGCGGGACCTGCGCTGAGGGAAGGACTCCTCGACTCCTCGCCAGTCGCCTCCGAGTCAAACTCTTCTTCCTCCTCCTCTCCTTCCTCCTCACTCCCGCTAGAGTCGTTGGAGGGCACGTTCACCGTCGCCAGTGCCGCCAGATCCCCAAGAGCTTCTGTGGGCACCAGCCCCTCACCGTTGAAGGTGGGCATGGCGTTCACCACCTGCTCCCAGTTGCCACGAAGGAACAGGGGGACGGGAGCGCCCTCCGGCCTCGCCACGTCTCCCCAACCAAGGAGTGGAGAGCCGCAACCAGATCTTTGTCGGCCAGGGCCTCGGAGCTCAGGCGAAGGGCAGCGTCCGCTTCCCCAAGCCTCCACAATGGGAGCGAGTGCTCCCGGAGTGGAGCGAACCGGTGCTCCAGGAACTCCCTCAGGAGCATGGCCCCGGTCAACTTCGCCACCCCCAAGTTGCCTGGCCTCAGGTCCGCGTTCATCCTCTTCAGCACCGCCCTCGCGCGGGGGTCGACAAGCTCCGCGCGAGACCACGCATCAACGGCCTTGGGCTGCCCCGTAGGCAGCACCAGTCGGGGGTGGAGGCGCCCGACATCCACCATGACCCACTTGCTCCGGAAGCCTTCGATCCTCTTCCCAGGCTTCGAGATGGCGTTGGAGTTGGAGTATGCGATAAAGCTCGCGCATGCGGAGATGTGGGTGCGAGAAACCCGGAGGTAAAAGTAATGACGCAGCAAGGCCACTGAAGGATTTACCCCAACGTGAGCCTCACAGTAGTAGGCGAAAATCGCCAGGAGAAGAACAGAGTTGGGGTGGAGATGCAGAGCTTGCAAGTTGTACTGGCGAAGAACAACAAAGAAGAACTCGGAAAAAGGAGGCACTAGACCGGCAATGATGGCGCTCAGTAAGAGCGGGTAGAAGGTGCTCCCCTTGGCTTCAGGCTGGTCGGATCCGGCCTTGAGCACAGTCGCTCCCTCGTTTCCCTGCGCCACCGTCATCGGTAGCGTGGAGGGCTTAGATTCTTCTCTGATACATTCGGGGGATCCAGATCCAGCGAGTACCAGGCCTTGGTCGGGGTCTTGCGAGGCGCCATGGCTTGCCGGATGGGAAGGATTGAGACAGATCTAGAGGACTTTGGGAGCATGAAGGAGAAGAGCGAGAAAGGGGATCTGGAGCAAGGCAAACGAGAACAAAGCAAGTAAGTCTGGCCCGGGCACCTCTTTTTGTTAGATGGACGGTTGCCGAGGCGTCGTGGGGAAGCGGAGGCGCCCACGTACAATCAACCGCCACGTGGCACCCAAGGCCGCAGGCTATTGGGGCCCGCGGCGCTTCGCACTTGCCCCTTCACCTCTCTGCTAAGCCAAGTCCGGGAGCGCCTTGGGCCCGGGGCTCTTGTCGGCGTTCAGGAGGCAGGGGTCCCCAGACTTGCTCGCTGCGGCTGCGGCGTGGCTCAAGTGGGGGCCCGGTGCAGCCCAGCTTCATCAGCGCAAGCTCAAGACCCTCGCGAGGGGCCAAGCCTCGCGGGGCGGACGACAGGAAGCTTCCTCAAGAACAGCCTCATCAGGCAGGCTCCGCGAGGAGGCGGAGAGATCAAGGCAAGGGCACCTCGCGAGGAGCCCGTGACGCAAGCCATGACGATCGAGACCAGGCGGGTGCCAGGCGGGCGCCGGCCTGTGCAGTGTCCTTGTTTCCCCTTCGGTGCAAAGGGGGCAAGCACAGGCCAAGGCGTCAGGCAAAGGTTACCGTTTCGGTGCCACAAGACCAAGACCAGCAGAACGGCAGGATGGAGGTCATCGTGGAGCCCAGGACGGCGTCATCGTCAGAGCCTTTGGCAGCCGAAGACCAACTTTAGTCAGGATAAGTGTACTAGATGTTCCCCTTCAAAATGGCCAATTGTTGGCGCCCTTCCCGCTCATTATTTGGGAAGAGGCCCTGGGCCTCCCTCTATAAATAGGACTAGCCACCACAGTAGAAAGGAGAAGACCCAGATCACGCATAGACGAGAGAGAGGCGACTGAACTCACCCAAGCAGTTCATCGCACCAGCTCAAGAATAGCCCTCGCGAGGCTGTTCTCCCTTGTATTATTTATCATCAGCCCCTGAGGCCATCCACCACACCACACACTAGAGTAAGGTTTTACACCACAATGGTGGCCCGAACCAGTATAAATCTCGTGTCCCTTGTGTGTTCTTCTTTCTAGCCTAGATCCTTTGTGAGACTTCAAGACGTGAGCTGGTAGGGGAAAGATCTCCGTGCGCACCCCAGAGTTCGAACCTCAAGGGTCTGCCGGAACCCGAAATCCGACACCAAGTTACTGGAACTTTGTGATGAACTATAATATGCAAGGGATGACGAAAATGATTCCTGAGCTCTTCGCGATGCTGACATCAGCGAAGGTAGAAGTCAAGAAAAGCATCAAGTGTTGATGGTTGACAACACCACTAGTTTCAAGTAAAAGGGCAAGGGAAAAAGGGAACTTCAAGAAGAATGGCAAGCAAGTTGCCACTCCCATGAAGCAGCCCAAAGCTAGACCTAAGCCTGAGACTGAGTGCTTCTACTACAAAGGAACTAGTCACTAGAAGCGGTGCTGACCCAAGTATTTGGCGGATAAGAAGGATGGCAAAGTGAACAAGAGTATATATGATATACATGTTATATATTGATGTGTACTTTACTAGTGTTCATAGTAACCCCTGGGTATTTGATACTGGTTCAGTTGCTATGATTAGTAACTTGAAACAGGAGTTACAAAATGAACAAATACTAGTTAAGGGCGAGGTTGCGATTTGTGTTGGAAATGATTCCAGGGATGATAAGATCACCATCGCATACTCCCTCTACCTTCGGGATTAGTATTGGAACTAAATAAATGTTATTTGGTGTTTGCGTTGAGCATAAATATGATTTGATCATGTTTGTTGCAATACGGTTATTCATTTAAGTCAGAGAATAATTGTTGTTCTATTTACATGAATAAAACATTCTATGGTCTTACATCCAATGTAAATGGTTTACTGAATCTTGATCACAGTGATACACATAATATTGATGCCAAAAGATGTAAAGTTGATAATGATAGTGCAACTTATTTGTGGCACTGCCGTTTAGGTCATATTGGTGTAAAGTGCATGAAGAAACTCCATGCTGATGGTCTTTTGGAATCACTTGATTATGAATCACTTGATGCTTAAGTAACCATGCCTCATGGGCAAGATGACTAAGATTATGTTCTCCTAACAATGGAGCGAGCCAACGACTTATTGGAAATAGTTCATACCGATATATGCGGTCCGATGAGTGTTGACGTCACAAGTGGTATCGTTATTTTTTGACCTTCACAGATGATTTGAGCAGATATGGGTATATCTACTTGATGAAACATAAGTCTGAAACATTTGAGAAGTTCAAATAATTTCAGAGTGAAGGGTAAAATCATTGTAACAAGAAAATAAAGTTTGTACGATCTGATCATGGAGGTGAATATTGGAGTTACGAGTTTGGTCTTCATTTGAAACAATGCGGAATAGTTTCACAACTCATGCCACCCAGAACACCACAACGTAATGGTGTGTCCAAACGTCATAACCGCACTTTATTAGATATGGTGCGAACTATGATGTCTCTTACTGATTTACATCTATTGTTTTGGGGTTATGCTTTAGAGATGACTGCATTCACGTTAAATAGGGCACCATCTAAATCCGTTGAGACGACCCCATATGAATTGTGGTTTGCAAGAAACCCAAGTTGTCGTTTCTTAAAGTTTGGGGCTGCGATGCTTATGTGAAAAATCTTCAACCTGATAAGCTCGAACCCAAATCGGAGAAATGTGTCTTCATAGGATACCCAAAGGAGATTGTTGGGTACACCTTCTATTACAGATCTGAAGGCAAGATCTTTGTTGCTAAGAATGGATCCTTTCTAGAGAAGGAGTTTCTCTCGAAAGAAGTGAGTGGGAGGAAAGTAGAACTTGATGAGGTAATTGTACGTTCTCTCAATTTGGAAAGTAGCTCATCAGAGAAATTTGTTCTCGTGGTGCCTACACCAACTAGAGAGGAAGCTAATGATAATGATCATGAAACTTCAGATCAAGTTACTACCGAACCTCATAGGTCAACCAGAGTATGGTCCGCACCAGAGTGGTACGATAATCCTATTCTGGAAGTCATATTACTAGACCATGACGAACCTGCGAACTATGAGGAAGCGATGATGAGCCTAGATTCCGCGAAATGGCTTGAGACCATGAAATCTGAGATGCGATCCATGTACGAGAACAAAGTATGGAGTTTGATTGACTTGCCCGATGATCGGCGACCCATTAAGAATAAATGTATTTTCAAGAGGAAGACGGACTCTGATAGTAGTGTTACTATCTACAAAGCTCAAATTGTCGCAAAAAGTTTTCGACAAGTTTAAGATGTTGACTATGATAAGATTTTCTCACTCGCAGCGATGCTTAAGTCTGTCTGAATCATGTTAGCAATTGCCACATCTTATGAAATCTGGCAAATGGATGTCAAAACTACATTCCTTAATGGATTTCTTAAAAAAGAGTTGTATATGATGCAACAAGAAGGTTTTGTCAATCCTAAAGGTGCTAAGAAAGTGTGCAAGCTCTAGCGATCCATCAATGGACTGGTGCAAGCATCTCAGAGTTGGAATATATGCTTTGATAAGTTGATCAAAGCATATAGTTTTATACAGACTTGCGGTGAAACCTGTATTTACAAGAAAGTGAGTGGGAGCACTACAGCCTTTCTGATAAGTATATGTGAATGACATATTGTTGATCAGAAATGATGTAGAATTTTCTAGAAAGCATAAAGGAGTGTTTGAAAGGAGTTTTTCAAAGAAATACCTCGGTGAAGCTGCTTACATATTGGGCATCAAGATCTATAGAGATAGATCAAGACGCTTGATAAAGATTTTTCAATGAGTACATACCTTGACAAAAAATTTGAAGTAGTTCAAAATGGAACAGTCAAAGAAGGAGTTCTTGCCTGTATTGCAAGGTGTAAAGTTGAGTACGACTCAAACCACGACCACGACAGAAAATAGAAAGAGAATGAAAGTCATTCCCTATGCCTTAGCCATAGGTTCTATAAAGTATGCTATGTTGTGTAGCAAACCTATTGTGTACCTTTCCATGAGTTTGGCAAGGGGGTACGCTATTGATCCAGGAGTGGATCACTTGACAACGGTCAAAATTATCCTTAGAAGACTAAGGAGATATTTCTCGGTTATGGAGGTGATAAAGAGTTCGTCGTAAAGAGTTATGCCGATGCAAGCTTTTACACTGATCCGGATGACTCTGAGTCTTAATCTGGATACATATTGAAAGTGGGAGAAATTAGCTAGAGTAGCTCCATGCAGAGCATTGTAGGCATATAAAATATTCAAAATACATACGGCTCTGAATGTGACAGACCCATTGACTAAGCTTCTCTCACAAGCAAAACATGATCACACCTTAGTGCTCTTTGGGTGTTAATCACATAGCAATGTGAACTAGATTATTGACTCTAGTAAAACCCTTTGGGTATTAGTCACATGGTGATGTGAACTAATCACATGGTGATGTGAACTATTGGTGTTTAATCACATGGCGATCTGAACTTGATTATTTACTCTAGTGCAAGCGAGAGACTGAAGGAAATATGCCCTAGAGGCAATAATAAAGTTGTTGTTTACATTACCTTATATCATGATAAATGTTTATTATTCATGCTAGAATTTTATTAACCGGAAACTTAGTACATGTGTGAATACATAGACAAAACAGAGTGTCCCTAGTATGCCTCTACTTGACTAGCTCGTTAATCAAAGATGGTTATGTTTCCTGACCATAGACATGTGTTGTCATTTGACGAACGGGATCACATCATTAGAGAATGATGTGATGGACAAGACCCATCCGTTAGCTTAGCATAATGATCGTTTAGTTTTATTGCTATTGCTTTCATCATGACTTATACATGTTCCTCTCACTATGAGATTATGCAACTCCCGAATACCAGAGGAACACCTTGTGTGCTATCAAACGTCACAACTTAACTGGTTGATTATAAAGATGCTCTACAGATGTCTCCGAAGGTGTTTGTTGGGTTGGCATAGATCGAGATTAGGATTTGTCACTTCGTGTATTGGAGAGGTCATGCCCTCTCGGTAATGCACATCACTATAAGCCATGCAAGCAATATGACTAAATGAGTTAGTCACGAGATGATGCATTACGGAACGAGTAAAGAGACTTTCCGGTAACGAGATTGACCTAGGTATGATGATACCGACGATCAATCTCGGGCAAGTAATATACCCATGACAATGTGAACAACGTATGTTGTCATGCGGTTTGACCGATAAAGATATTCATAGAATATGTAGGAGCCAATATGAGCATCCAGGTTCCGCTATTGGTTATTGACCGGAGATGTGTCTCGGTCATGTCTACATAGTTCTTGAACCCGTAGGATCCGCACGCTTAACGTTCGATGATGATTTGTATTATGATTTATGTGTTTGATGCACCGAAGTTTGTTCAGAGTCCCGGATGAGATCACGGACATGACGAGGAGTCTCGAAATGGTCGAGACATAAAGATCGATATATTGGAAGGTTATATTCGGACACCGGAATGGTTCTGAAGTGTTTCGGGTATTTCCCGGAGTACCGGGAGGTTACCGGAACCCCCCTAGGAAGTAATGGGCCTTATTGGGCTTTAGTGGAAAGGAGAGAAGGGCCACAAGGGGAGGCAGCGCGCCCCCCATGGGCTGGTCCAAATCTTACTAGGAGGGGGCGGTGCCCCCCTCTTTCCTTCTCCCCTCTTCCTCCTTCCCTCTCTCTCCTTGTTGGAATAGGCTTGACACGATGAAATTCAGCATTTTGGGAGCTTATTCCATTCTGCCGCAACCGCCAGCGCTGATCAATAAACCATTCATTTTTGTGAAACAAATATAGGGCAAACCTCATTACCTTCAGCACCCTTGCTCTGACAAGAAATAACCTGGCGAATCTAATCTCCGATAAGGTCCCTCGGTAGGAGTTCAAAGTAATTCCTGAGAGATGCAGATCTTGGCATTCGATGTGATTGTTATATTGTATGTCATTATCCACCACCGGTCCTAATCTTATCTACAAAAGAAGAAAATGTGTTAGTGCCTACATGCAGTTTTGAACACTACTACAGGCCTATTTGGTTTGCAGGATTTGTAAAATGCACTAACATGCCATCTTTGATCCGACATGATTAACATGGGCATTTGATTATAGTCTAGAAAAATGTAGCCTTCTTCACAAGAGGTTGGAGTGTATGAAAAGTTCCCTAAGAAATCCAGTACAAATGAATCCAAAGGAGAAATGCTTATGGATTGTAACCATATGGATCAAGCAACCAATATGGGGGGGGGGACATGTATGTACTGAAATCCTCCAAAAATCCTTCAGAAATCGTAGTACATTGTCATTGTAAACTTGGAAAAAGGTGTCACAAATTGAACTCCATTATGGTTAATATTTAATAGGAAAGGAACAACACCTTGATATATAGCTTCTCCAGGCATGGAAAGCATCTCAGGAAACTGGCAACTTGCTTCAGGTTGGGCCCGATAGATTTTAGTGTCAAGACCTTCACTGTGCGCAGTTTCGGGGTCAAGCTTGTCGGAATCATTTTCTGGAGGACACACGAACATACATCTTCAAAATTAGAAACAATGTTAATTTCGAGAAGGAGAGGTAGAAGGCGGTTGTTGTACCTGAACGGGTGTGGATCCAATAACAAGTTCGGAGTATTTGTCAGACGAGTAGCCCACCACTGTCAAATTCGGCACGGAAATGACATTGATTCTTGTTGGACCTTCTTGATCAAGGACAAGTAATCTCTCAAGTGAAGGTGTGTCCTCAATTACCATACCGTGGTACACATCTTGTGATGTCTTCTTACAGCACCAGCAACCAACATAAATAGTCCGGAGAGTCATGGAGGTGATGTGGAAGCTACTCAACCCATTGATCGCATGAAGATGAAGGTACTCGAGTGTAGTACATCCACGGAGGAGGCGCTCCATGTCACCGTTTGGGAGGCAGACGGTGACAAGCTCGAGGTGCTTCAGTCATGGTAGAATAAGAGCGGGCGCGTCATTAAGGGGGGATAGCAGTTCATGAACTTGGCGACGCGCAGAGTTGGCGCGAGGCAGAGCACGGATGTTGGCAGTGAGCGCATATGCCCATCATCAAAAGTGAGCTCCTCGAGCTGATCTAGGGCAGGGGATTGGAACCAGTCGTCAAGCTTGGCTCGGTCCTTGCTGTTGGAATGGAACTTGGCCATGGCAAGGCCTCTGGTTGGGCCAGGGTGACTGCCGAGGATCTTGGAGAATGCATCCAAGCTTTTGCGATAACCATGGCAGAGCTCGTGGGTGTCGATGAGGTCGAGAGGGGTGGGGTTCCATAGGGGGCACCACCTTCGGGAAACGACGGTTGTCCGTGCCCCATATTTGATTGGGAGGAGGGAGATGATGATTGTCAACATATCATCGGGGAGGCTATTGATGAAGTCTAGGCCTGCTGGATTCGCTTGCGGTTCTTGCTCGACGCGCCTCCGCTTGTTGGCATCCCCGTTCTCCACCTCCAGAGTCTCCTCATCGGCGGCGCTTTCTGATAGAAGTGGGAGTACAGGGAATATTTAGTTAAAACAGGGCAATAGAAAAGTGTATTGGTAACTAGAAGTTAGTAGGTAGGAATAGAGTAAGAAAATGGAATGACAATTGGTTGCTTAAATACTGCACAATTCATTTGATATTGCTGGGTAAGTCAACATGCACATACTTGAAAAGAACCCTTACTTCGAACAAAGTCTGGATGGATGATATCGTCGGGGAAGTTAGCATAACTCTCATGACCAGAGTCTTTTATGTGCAGTGCTATTTTAATGCCATCTTTCAGTACATAAAACTTAGAAATTTCTTTCCAAAGGCCAGTGCCAAAAATAGGAGTCACCACGTTCATCAGGTCTTACAGTAGCAACGATTGTAAATCCATGGTTTGTGTTTAGTATGACATCCCTGCAGTCTTGATTTATGTAAAGGGAAAGTTTGTGTACTATAGATTCTGTTGAATAGCATGGGACACGCTGCAGAAAATGGTAGGATTGTGAAAGAATATGGTAACATGCAAATATGGGCGAAATTGGAAGAACTGTACAACAGTTGAAATCAAAGGACAAAAATCTATAATTAAACATATAGGGTAACCATGATGTCATGGAAATATGAGAGTAATTTAAAGAACAATACATCATTAATTTGCCTAATAAAAAAAGAAGAGGAAAAAATCCCCTTTGACGTATATGCTACATGTGGCAGATTTTATCCAAATGCAGCAATATATAGTATATGTTCAGGATAGTAGGCCATGCCAACTGATTTAGGGCGAGATTGAACATACCACGCGCATCCTCAAGTCATCTGGTATGGTGAGATGGAACTCCATGGATGTCTGGTCCAGGCCGCAAAGTCCTGATGTGTTCGTGCATTGTATAACTCTATGAATGAAAGAATATCCTCAAATCAGCTCAAATAAAAATGAATTCAGGGTGATTTCAGCCGGGTGTTTACAGGAGGCAGATGAACTGGGATAAGAGATGAGATAATATCTCATTAAATTAGTTACCTTGTTGTCCATGAGAAAAAACTCTCAATACGGTGGATTCCCCAACCGGGCGGAGCTGGGTCGACCGTGAGCAGCGTCGAGAACGTCGATGGCAATAGGTGTCGGTGTCAAAATTGGCGGGTCTCGGATAGGGAGTCCCAAACTGTGCGTCTAAGGTCGATTTAACATGAGACGAGGGACATGATGTTTATCCAGGTTCGGGCCCTCTTGATGGAGGTAATACCCTACTTCCTGCTTGATTGATATTGATGAATATGAGGATTACAAGAGTTGCTCTACCACGAGATCGTAATGGTTAAACCCTAGATGTCTAGCATGTATGATTGTGATTGCCCCTACGGACTAAACCCTCCGGTTTATATAGACACCGGAGGGGACTAGGGTCGTACAAAGTCGGTTACAGAGAAATGAATCTACATATCCGAACGCCCAGCTTGCCATCCACGCAAAGGAGAGTCCTATCCGGACATGGGAGAGAGTCTTTTGTCTTGTATCTTCATGGCCCATCAGTTCAGCCCATGTCACACAGGCCGGATGCCCGAGGACCCCTTAATCCAGGAATCCCTCAGTAGCCCCCGAACCAAGATTCAATGACGAGGTGTCCAGCGCGCAGATTGTCTTCGGCATGGCAAGGCGGGTTCCTCCTCTGATCACTTCAAAGCACCTGACTTAGAGAATTGTATTCGGCTTGTGATTTAATGTCACGCCCCTCGGCTTCTGTGCCTCCATTGTTTCTGCCTCCACGTGTCAATCGAATACGAAAGGGCTGGGTATTTTTTGCACATAACACCCCGGCCGTGCAAGAATGGCATCTATTTAAAGAGATTGGATCTCAGATCCCATTCCACATCCAGCGGAAAATCCTTAGAGCTTACCAGGAGAAACCATTCCAACATGGCTAGCATTCCCAGTTCTTCCTCCCGCCCCCACGGCTCCGAAAAAAGGCGACTGGGAGAGATGCTCTGTATCCCACGATCATCTGGTTAAGCTTCAAACGCAAGGATTTCTTCCCCCTGCGGATCTAGTCCCTATTCTGGCAGGATTGACCTCATTTACCGGCGAAGCCTTGGCGGAGAATTTCCCCAATCCATCCAGGAGGAACGGGTGTGCTTTGTTTTCTATTTGTTAAGAGGTGTCGAATTTCCAATCCATCCTTTCCTCCGAGGACTCTTGGAGTATTTTGCCCTCCAACTGCACAACCTCACGCCAGCCTCTATCATGCACATCGTGGGTTTTGTTGCTCTTTGCGAGCTATTCCTTTGCTGTGAGGCCCACTTTGATATATGGAGAAAGCTATTCTGCCTCGTTCCTCGCACCCAAGAGGGATCAGTATTCGAGGTGGGCGTCACTGAGGTATGGCGCATAGCCGGAACCGGATACCTATCCGGCACACCGAAGAAGGCATCCGAAGAGTGGCCCTCGGAGTGGTTCTATATTGAGGACATCGCTCTCCCCGACCCAATCCGAATGGGTCTTCCCGAATTTCCAGCGCTCGATTGAAGAAACGCCACAGCTGGTGCCCTCGGAGCCTCGAGGAGGCAGATAGCGCGGAAGTCCGTCAATTAATGGGCAAGATAAGGACGCTACCCAGTCCGGACTAACAATGGTCGAGGTAATGGCCACTTCCATAGCGCGAGGGGTTCAGCCACTCCAATTTAGGGGGCTCCCTATGTGGCAGTACAATGGGGAAGATGACGCCTCACTCTGCAGACGAAAGGTTCCGAATTCCCTCACCGCCCTGGCCGCAATACTGGCCGAACTGTATAAAGGGGAGAAAGGGGAGTTCTCTCGGCTCAAGCGCTGAGAGGGATTTTCCATGTACAATCCTCCTAGTTGGCTGAGTTTTAATCCCACCACTCTTCTCAATCCTCTCCGTGAGTCACTTTTAATTGACACTAACCCGTCCATTTGTAACAGGAATGGCGAAAGGTCCTTAAGGGGATCTATAGCCCCGCTCCACAGCCAGAGGACCATAACCGGGATCTTGACCCCGGATTCGAAGAGTATCCGGACATATTCGTAGAGCTTGAGGAGGGAGTATTTTACCAGGCGAGCTACAATGGCACAGAAGTGGCCATCATGGCCGACTATCCCGGCCTCCTTCCTGCCTCACATGTAAGTAATCAGGAGACATCCCCTCCGGAAGAGTTTCCACATTCTGCCTCACCCACCACACTGTCTCGTGCTCCAAAGGGGAGGCGCTCGGCGCTCCATGCTACACCAGAGGTGACTCACAAGAGAGCGGCGCCCACGCCGGGCAAGGCTTCGAAGAGGAAGGCAAAAGAAAACACAGCTGGGCCTTCATCAAAGAGGTATGGCTTTTTAAATACGCCCCTTGGTAGTCACATCAAACTGTGACATTGTCCGTTGTGTCTTATCAGGACGAGTGTTCGCCGGACTATGTCCGGGGATACTGCCGGTCGCGCCTCGACTAGTCGGGTTCCGGACCCTGCCTTACGAACGAGGGTTGATATAGGAGTGACGTCGGACTGTCCTCCTACGGAGGATTCGGATGACGTATCCGTCACGAACTTTGAAGTGGAGAGCTCCATGAATCATCGGCGCCGGAGGGCCGCTCTTCGCGACCCTGGCTTTACAAAAGAGGCATTTAATGCCTTCAGCTCGGCTGATGCATACATCCAAGCTGCTCGGGATGGTCTTACCAGAGCCACAGACCAGCATTTGAAAGATATGCGGGTAAGTACTCATTGCATAGATTTGATAATCATATACCGGTAGCCCCCAAGACTTGAAATAGTTGATACAACTGATTTAAGGATCATTGTCTAACCAGGCGCTCATGGAGAAGAACAACATGTTGTCTCAAGAGCTAGAACAGTGTCGGAAACATCTAGCTGCTACTACCGCCGAACGGGAGAAATCCAAGGAGGCACCGCCTGGTAATGTTCCCCTCCACCAAGGAAGATGTGCGAGCGGGTGAACAAGAGGCCAGCAATATTAATACTGTTGTATTTCCCATGGCAGGATCGTCAGATCAACTGAAGGAGGCACGAAAGTCGCACAAGCGGGTAAACAAGAGGCCAAAAGGCAACTAGTCATGGGCGAACGTGTGCTAACACGGGTCAGGAATGATAAAAACAAGCTGCAGGATTCCAACACCCTGCTGGGCGAAGAACTAAAAGATGTGCGAGCCCAGCTGGCTGACTCCATGAAGGAAAATAAGAGGCTACGAGGCGGCATATTCAGTATGCTTTCGAACTTGCCTCCATGTAATTCGCTGAGGAAAGGAACTGACAGATTTATGTCTGCAGGTATGCTGACTGGCCGTCCCGACGAGGAAGTGTCTGGATCTCAAGGCGACCTTCTACAAGAGCTGTCCCAAATGCACGAGCGAGCTCGGCAAGCAACGCGAAGTGTTGCCAAGGCTTTATGGACATCCACCTCCCCTCCAGGGAGTAGGAGGAGCTCGTGGAGCTATTCAAAGGAGCACGGCAGTGTTTTTGATTATGGAAGATATCGCCCTGCCGAGAAGGTGAGCGAGAGGCCTGGGCCATGGCGAAAACACGGTACACCAAGCTTGATCTGAATCATATGGCCCGGGTCTGACCTCGAGGGTCAGATGGAAAAGAAATTCCAGTTAATTTGGTATATGACCAAGTAAAGATAGCCGCCAAATATTCCCAACAGGATTGCAAGCTAGAAAACCTATTAGACGGCATAGAGAAAGAAGTTTTTGAGTCCAAGTGACTATGTACTTCAATTGACATATTTGTCCCTAGCTGGATTGTAAAACGATTGTCATGGCGGACCTTTTCTCTTCGACCTCTGGACCCGAAGGTACGGAGTGATTCTGAATACCGGAGCGGCAATATATACCGTGGTATGCGTGGAAACCAGGCGTAGGGGTCATAGTTGCTTGAACAGACAAGTTGTATCCGGCTAGCTATGTTATATTACATTGTGATTGTAAGAAACATCTTCTAGGGAGAATAGTTCCGTTAAGAGTTCCTTTCCCTGGGTGAACATGCGTTAGTGTGCATGCCCGAACTGTGATTGAAAAATCGCAGTATATGTAACATCTGGGGGTTCGTAGTGTAATGAGTGTAAAACGTCTGTAGTACACCGACCGAATATTCCCTTAAGAACGCTAGCTTTCGGCTTCACCCAGTCTGAGGTACAAGCCCGGATGGCCCAGCTGTAACAGTCGCAGAGGTGCTCCCTTTATGCCCTAGCCGAGCAAACAGGAACGCAGGGCATAAGCACAGGAGCCAGGCAACCCAGCTTGGCCAAAACTTAAGTCATAGCGATGCATATATTGGCGAAGAAAAGGTACATATGAGGAAATGACACATATGTGGTGAGCTTGATGCTCGGCAAATAAGAATAAGCTTCTGTACAAGAAGCCCCCAGGTATTATGGGCGTACATATTTAAAGATGTGTACGTCATAGGTGCGTGGTTTAGCCGCGCAAGAGCTTAAAGCTAGAAAAATAAGTTAAAGAGAGGAAAAAATAATGTAAACAAAGGGAGAAGAAGACAAACGAAGAGTCCGGCTCTAGGCGTAGAATCTTCAGATTCTGGCGGCATTACACGGGTTCAGCTCTAAGCGATTGTCCGATGCATCATGCAAGCGGTACGCTCCTCTAGTGAGAACTTCATCTATGACGAAGGGACCCTCCCACTTGGGCTTGAGTTTGTCCTTTTTCTTCTTTGGCAAGCGTAGGACGAGTTCGCCAACATTATAAGTCTTGGCCCGCACCTCTCTGCTTTGATATCTGCGAGCCTGTTGTTGATAGAATGTAGAACGGGCTTTTGCAACGTCGCTCTCCTCCTCCAGGGCATCTAAGCTGTCCTGCCGATCAAGCTCGGCCTCTCTCTCTTCATACATGCGCACCCGAGGTGAGTCATGAAAAATGTCGCAGGGCAACACGGCCTCTGTGCCGTACACCATGAAGAAAGGTATGTATCCGGTAGTGCGATTGGGCGTGGTCCGCAGCCCCCAGAGTACAGAGTCGGGCTCCTCAACCCAATGCTTGTCTGATTCTTTCAAAGACCGCACTAGTCTAGGCTTAATGTCGCTTATAATAAGACCAATAGGTCGTTCGACTTGACCATTTGTTTGTGGGTGATAGACGGAGGCGTAATCGAGCTTAATGCCTAGGTTAACACACCAGGTTTTCACTTCATCGGCTGTAAAATTGGAGCCATTATCGGTGATAATACTATGTGGGACACCGTAACGGTGCACGACACCGGATATGAAGTGTATCACTGGTCCATCATCGACCGTTTTAACTGGTTTGACCTCTATCCACTTGGTGAATTTATCTACCATGACCAACAGATATTTTTTCTTATGGCTTCCTCCTTTAAGGAGTCCGACCATATCAAGCCCCCAGACCGCAAAAGGCCAAGTGATGGGGATTGTTTGTAGAGCAGCGAGCGGCATATGGATTTGATTGGCGAAAAGCTGGCATCCGACACAACATTGGACAAGGTCCTGTGCATCTGCTCGGGCCGTCGGCCAAAAGAAACTTGTACGGAAGACCTTACTTACAAGGGCCCGAGCTGCGGCGTGGTGACCACCGAGACCAGCATGGATCTAGCCAAGAGCTGTCGTCCCTCTTCTTTGGAGATACATCTTTGAAGTACTCCGGTAGCACTTTTCTTGTAGAGCTCTCCGTCATGGATCTTGTAGGCTTTCGAGTGCCTGACAATACAGCGAGCCTCGCTCTGGTCCTTAGGGAGCTCTCGCTTATTAAGGTAGGCCAAGAAGGGTTCGGTCCTTGGGGCAATTACTGCCATTATAAGATGGGCCGATGGTGTTATTTCGGTGGCTGAGCCCCCGATGATATCAGTATTGTGTTCGGAATCCGGGGGTATAATCGGATCCGGACTGGTGTTGCTGCTCTCTCCATGCCACACCATGTATGGCTTGAAGAGCCTTTCCAGGAATATGTTAGGCGGGATGGGGTCACGCTTGGCGCCTATGCGAGCAAGGACACCCGCGCTTGATTACTTTCTCGAGCCACATGATGAAACTCTAGCCCCTCGAACCGGGCTGATATTTTGAGAATGGCGTTACGATAGGCCGCCATCTTCGGATCTTTGGCGTCAAAATCTCCATTTATTTGGGATATTGCGAGGTTTGAATCCCCGTGCACCTCCAGGCGTTGTATGCCCATGGAGGCAGCCATCCTAAGACCGTGCAATAAGGCCTTGTATTCGGCTACATTGTTGGAGTCTGTGTATAATATTTGGAGTATATACTGGACTGTGTCTCTAGTGGGGGACGTTAAGACAACGCCCGCTCCTAAACCGGCCAGCATTTTAGAGCCATCATAGTGCATGACCCAGTTGGAATATGTGTTGTACTCTTTAGGGAGTTCGGCCTCTGTCCATTCGTCGATGAAGTCGGCCAGTACTTGGGATTTAATGGCTCAGAAAGGTTTATATGTTATGTGAAATGGAAGGAGCTCAATGGCCCACTTGGCAATCTGGCCCGTAGCATCACAGTTGTTTATTATGTCATTGAGTGGTACTTCGGAAGACACCGTGATCGAGCACTCCTGAAAGTAGTGTCGCAGCTTCCGGGATGCCATGAAGACTGCATATGCTATCTTTTGGTAATGAGGGTGCCGGGATTTGCATGGTGTGAGGACAGGGGATACGTAGTATACCGGTTTCTAAAGTGGGAATTTCTGTCCGTCCTCCTCTCGTTCAACGACGAGTACCGTGCTGTCCACCTGGTGTGTTGCCGAGATGTATAATAACATGGGTTCGCCGACGTTCGGCGCGGCCAGGATTGGGTTGCTCACTAAAAGAGCTTTTATTTGTTCCAGTCCGGCCGTTGCCGCATCTGTCCACTCAAAGTGGTCTGTATGTCGGAGAAGGCGATAAAGTGGCAATGCTTTTTCTCCCGGTCTGGAGATAAAGCGGCTTAAAGCTGCCATGCATCCAGCTAGTTTTTGGACCTGTTTAAGGTCTGTTGGTGTAGCAAGTTGTGAAAAAGCTCGGATTTTGGCTTTTGCCTCAATTCCTCTATTGGAAACGATGAAGCCCAGCAGTTTTCCAGCGGGAACACCGAAAACACACTTTTCCGGATTGAGCTTCATGTCATATGTACGGAGGTTGTCAAATGTGAGACGTAGGTCGTCTATTAGTGACTCGACATGCCTAGTCTTGATGACTATGTCATCCACATATGCTTCAATTGTCTGGCTAATTTTCTTCTCCAGGCATGTTTGAATCATGCGTTGGTTGGTGGGGCCGGTGTTTTTTAGCCCAAAGGGCATAGTGTTGAAGCAGAAAGGCCCATATGGGGTAATGAATGCCGTTGCGGCTTGATCGGACTCCTTCATTTAGATTTGATGGTATCCGGAGTATGCATCGAGGAAACACAGTGAGTCGTGTCCTACAGTAGCATCAATAATCTGATCAATGCGGGGGAGGGGGAAGGGATCCTTAGGGCAGGCCTTGTTGAGGTCTTTGAAATCGACGCACAGGCGCCAGGATTTATCCTTCTTTGGCACCATCACCAGGTTTACTAGCCAGTTCGGGTGTTTCATTTATCTGATGAATCTGGCCTCGATTAACTTGGCTAACTCCTCCCCCATAGCTTGTTGCTTGGGTTCGGAAAAGCGCCATAGTGTTTTCTTGACCGGCTTATATCCCTTCAATATATTGAGGTTGTGTTCGGCCAACCTGCGTGGGATTCCTGGCATATCAGAAGGGTGCCAGGCAAATATGTCCCAGTTCTCGCGCAGGAACTCTCGTAGTGTGGCGTCAGCCGTTGGGTCCAACTGTGCCTCGATGGAAGCTGTCTTCTTGGGGTCCATAGGGTGGACTTGAAATTTGACTATTTCGTCTGCTGGTTTAAAGGAGGTGGATTTGGGTCGCTTATCCAGGATTACGTTGTCCTTATTCACCGTGGAGCAGAGTGCGGTTAACTCTTCGGTCGCGAGGGCCTCGGGCAGTGCCTCGAGGGCCAGGGATGCGGTTTTGTTTTCGGCGCAAAGTGCTATGCTATGTCCGGATCACTGGCGAGAGTGATAATACCATTGGGTCCGGGCATCTTGAGCTTCACATACCTGTAATGGGGTATCGCTTGGAACCACGTGAATGTGTCTCGCCCCAACAGGGCGTGATATCCACTGTTGAAAGGGGCCACTGGGAAGGTTATCTCTTCGGGCCAGTAGTTCTCCGGCGTGCCGAATACCACGTCGAGTGTGATTTTCCCCGCGCATCGCGCATCCTGGCTGGGAATGATTCCTCGGAAGGTCGTGCTACTTTGCTCGATGTGGCTCCTGTCTATTTCCATTTTGTTGAGTGTGTCCTCGTAGATGCGGTTTAGTCTGCTGCCGCCGTCCATGAACACTTTAGTGAGCCGAAAGCCGTCCAAATTTGGATTGAGGACCAAGCGGCTGGTGCCCGGACTGCCCTGAATTTTGGTTCATCACTGGCATTGAAAGTTATTGCCGTGTCGTTCGAGGGGTTTATTGCTATGACTTGGCAGACTTCGGCGAGGTTGCGGAGTGCCCTCTTGCACCGATTGTTTGAAGCGAAAGTCTCGAAGACCTTCAATAATCTGAGGTCGTCGTCCTCCAAGGGGTGTTGCTCTGGGGTGTTTTTGGGGAGGATATCCTCGCCACTCTTGGCCACCTGCCAGAGTATCCAACATGCTCTAAGGCTATGGGTTGGTACGATATCCGGTGACATGTGTATTTTTCATGGCCTGTCGAGCCATCCCTCCAGAACAGTTCCACGCCCCCTAATTGGCTTAGGTTTCTTCAATATGGGGCCAGGTGCCCCACGAAGGTGCACCTTTTCGCCCGCCCGAGGGGTTGAGTGGAAAGCGTTGGTTCCTAGCGAGCTGCCTGAGTTTTCCAGGTTCTTTCCAACGTAGTACTTCTGTACTATGGTTGCCAAGTCAGCAAAGTGTAATACGCGATGGCGGTTGATGGCGTTGAGGATTCCTTCATCCGTGCAATTATTGCAGAAAACTGAAATCGCGTCCTCGTCACGGCAATCTTTAATCTTGTCTTTGACAAGGAGGAACCTGGCCCAAAAGTGATGGACTGTTTCCCGAGATTGTTGTTGTACGTACATTAGGTCGCATATATCCGGAGGTCCAGAATTGTTTGCCGAAAATTTCTTGTGGTGGGTGGGTGTCTTTAAATCCGAACCCTGACCCAATTTGGAGTCTAGAGTTTGAAGAACATGCGAGCTTAATAGTTCGGGCTCCGGGATGTCAACTGATTTTTCAGGCCCAACATCCGATTCTATGTTCAGAGGACAGGGCATGTCGTTCCGCAGACAGGTATCCGGCTCTTCGAGCTCGGAAATCCGAACATAGTTCGTCCTCAACATAGAGGAAGAGTTGTTGTTTCGCTCCTCTACTACCGCTATCTGATGGATGATCGGCGGAGATTTTCTCCTCTACCAAATCCGATCGTAGTCTGAAGCGACCCCCATGGCGGCGATGCGATCCAAGAGTTCATTTAAACATGACAACTCTGCCGGATCCATCCGTTTGGAGTATTCGGAGTCAACACGGAGGCGATTTTAGATGACCCGAGAAGTCATTGTCGGCTTAACGGCAGGACGGGCGGTCATGGTAAAGCCGCCTAGCCGGAGGGTTTGGCCTGAGGCCAGGGCTCCTCCGGAGATGATACTGTCCTTGATAATAAGGCGAGCCATCAATCCTGTCTTCGACGTCACAGCGGAACTCTCAACGAAAGCACCAATGTCGGTGTCAAAACCGGCGGATCTCGGGTAGGGGGTTCTGAACTGTGTGTCTAAGGTCGATGGTAACAGGAGACGGGGGACAGGATGTTTACCCAGGTTCGGGTCCTCTTGATGGAGGTAATACCAATCAGTCCGGCCCACGTCACACAGGCCGGACGACCGAGGACCCCTTAATCCAGGACTCCCTGAAGAGATGGCAGCAAGCGGAAGTGGCGAAATGCGGTGGGGTTTACCGGGAGCCAGGCGGCAGCAGCATGCATCGAGCTAAGTGGTTGCCGCACCAATAGGCGGTGCCATGCATAGACGCGGAGGAGCTTGTGCAGGCATGAATGGGGACCGGAGGGGGTGGCGGGCGGGGTGAGGGTTTTTGTGACAAGGGGATGTTGAGGGTTTTCTGTCCCACAAAGAGTTTCGGAGGCAACAGTTTGCTAGAGCCAACCGTGTGTGATTGACGTAACAGGGAAAATGAAAGTCATTGCACACGGTTCCAATTTTGGGAACTGTGTGTGATTGGCGTACTACCTTCGTCCTGGTTTATTGGTCCCCTTTGTAATTTGTACCAAATTTTGACCAAGGATTTAACTAACAAATGTTTACGCATGTCACAAAAAATTACAATGATATAATTTTTGCTGATCTGCACTAACATTTTGTCAGTTAAATCTTTGATCAAAATTTAAGACAAATTACAAAGGGGACAAATAAACCAGGACGGAGGTAGATTCCATCAACCGAACTGATTGCATCAATATCCCACATTTAGACATAAGTAAACATAGATTAAACATACTCAGACATAGATAATAAGCGTACACAAGCATTGTTCAACCATACGTACATAGTTCAACCGTCATTAAGCATACTCAAGCATACATAGTTCGATCCCACATCTCATCTCATATGCCGGCACGATCTTGAAGCTTCTCTAGGTACTTGGCGTATGCAGCGTGCGCCACCCTGCGAGAATACTTCTGCTTGAAGGAGCCAACGGCTCATCCTCTTGCATGCACCAGAACACTTTGATATGCGGCATGAAGCTTTTGGTCGCAAAATGGGCATCAATAGTCGCCGTCCTAGGTCCTAATACACCTGTTATGCATTCCCGCATAAAGCTCCCTGAGGATTTTCCTCTTGTACCTCCTCTGGCCATGTTGATCCTCGCTGTCAACATCGTCAGACAGCACCTATACAAATAGTAAAAAAATGTGGCGTCAAATTAATGTTTACAAAGTAATCTCTAGCGAACATTTGGTATTTGCCAAAATTTGGCATCAAATCAATGTTTACATGCCATGAAGTAGGATTAGGAATTTATGTCTATTTTTTATACATATCCAGATATTATAGTTCGATTTGTAAGCACTATTGTCTATGTACAGACCAATATTGAAGAAAATAATGGCACGAACATATATGTAGGTCATTCAAAATCAATTGTCAAGTCCTGGATAGGAATTATTAGCACGAACACTAACCCTATTCGGATTACTAGCAGAAATCATTTGCATAGATGAAACAACTAATAACTTATCACTTGTACCATTCAAACAATCAATACACTACACGGATCTAACGAAACTTACTCAGATTTGATGGATTGGGAGAACATAACCATATGATTTCTATTCCAAAAAGGGGGAGGCAGGAGTAACCAGAGAAACCCTAGGATCTATTTGACACATAAATGGGTATAGATGACTAACCGGTTGTCCGTCGTCATCGGAGTCGTTGCCCGAGTGGTCGTCGGAGTCATCGCCTGAGTTGTCACCAGAGTCAGTGTGGACCTCTGGCTCTGGCTATGGAAGCACGACGCTGTCGATAACTTAAGGGTGCAGCGATACCTCGCCAGTGGTGATGGCAACCTCTGTCTCCATCTCCATGCCATGCTCTGGTGCTTCAGCAGCCCCGGCGTCACCACTCCCTCCAATGGGGAGCTTCGGCGGCATCCTCATGCACTGTCGGCTTTGAGGACTGAGAGCGGCATCGAGGATGCAAGCAAGGAGAGATGATTGTGTGTGGAGAGGATGGGGGTGCGGCCGCTCGGGCACACCATTAATATGGATTAGT
Organism: Aegilops bicornis; assembly: GCA_021605145.1. Lineage (NCBI taxonomy): Eukaryota > Viridiplantae > Streptophyta > Magnoliopsida > Poales > Poaceae > Aegilops > Aegilops bicornis. The sequence continues at coordinate 502,360,839 of CM038675.1, forward strand.
GGGAGAGAGGCGAGCAGCGGTCAAAGTGCTGGCTCGCCTCCCAGTGAGCCTGCGCACCGAACTACTGGCATGCCTACCATCATTTCACACAGCTACTCGCACGCCTCCCGACGACACTGTGCAGTGAGCATGCCTCCCGTTAGTTCACACACCTGCACGCATGCCTCCCGGTCTGCCTGCGAGGCGGATTGCTCGCATATGTCCCATCAACTCACGCCTGCTCGCACGGCGCACGGGTCGCGTCACGGCACTTATATTTTTTTTCTATTTTGGTGATTAATGCTAGCGCTCTATTGCTTAACCAAAGCATGACACATATCCATTATTCGTCTAATGCCCATGGTTTGAATAAATAGTCCATTTGAGATATTGGTTCCCAATTATTAATAATCTCCCTTTTGTAAGAAGATAAAGATTACATCAAAACTGGTCTCAAATTTGAGAAAAAAAGTACAATGCCACTTTGTATTGGTGTCCATATGACAACACGATAAGTTTCATGAATTTCAAATAAGTTTTGGATGTACTAGAATTTAAAAATCAAGATTCTCAATGATTGAAAATTCTTGCACGAGGAGTAAACATGCACCCAGTGAGACACATGTGTTTTTGCAATCCATTTAGGTGCATTGTCACGTGTGCATGTAGCTCAAATTCGATTTTTACACATTATACCCCTAGAAAATCAATCAATGTACTAAAACATCTTAAATGATCTCTGGGTTTTTTTTTCAAAATTAAAACGTCTCTCCTTTGGTAACATATGTTCACCACGGGATAATTTAACATGCATCGTAGTTGCGATGGACGCGTGGTGTGTGTGTTTGTGCACGTCTTGGGGGTGGGGGTGGCTGGCAGTATACTATGAGTCGTGAGGCATCGTGTGGGTTGGCCGTTCTGTGAGGCAGGTGCCACATCAGACTCGTGAATTCGTTATTTAAAACATTACACAACCCTTTCATACATGCATGTTTTGGCCACATGCAGTCGATGGTTGTCCTACACGACACTCACTCATGTGTGACTCTTTATGTGGGCCCGCGAGGTCGTCGTCCATCACTTTGACCAACATCCGACATAGAGGTTAATTTGACCAGCAAAGGTAGAATCTTTTTTGTTTGTGTTATGGTGGGAGTATATAGTACGTGTCGAAGAGGTGGGAGGGGACTAGCATATATACTATACGTACGCGTCCGTGAACAAGTACACCTCACTCAGTGTCGGGACTTTTCGATTTCCAAGGCACGTGCCACATCAAAGTTGTGAAATTGGTTATTCAAACATATCACAACACCTCTTTGGGCCAGATGCATGCAGGTGGTGGTGTTATCCTAGGACACTCATGTGTGACGCTTCCATCTGTGGGCCCGCGAGGCCATCGTCGATGCATGCATCAGTTTGACCTACATCGGGAGAGGTTAATTAATTTCACCATCATGGAGGATTCTTTTTGGGCTGTATTATGGTAGGAGCATATAGTATGCGTCGAAGAGGGGGAAGGGGACCATCATATGTAGTACGCTTCATGAACCTTGCTCTGTGTGGGGACTTTATGGTTTTCGAGGCATGTGCCCCACATCAAAGTTGTGCATTTTGGGTATTCAACATATGTTTGGCCCACATGCAAAGCGATGGTGGTTGTCCTCTCGCACCCGCTTAAGCGGTAATCAGCGGTATCGATGCTTTCCATCTGTGGGCCCGCTTGGTCCATCACTACTTTGCCTGACAACGAGAGAGGTTAATTTGACTTAGGAGGGGATTATTTTTTGTTTGTAATACGGTATATATATAGGCCATGCTCTGGGATGACATGATACCGTTTGAGCACACACATGCATGTGTACGCATGAATCCCTCCCATCGAGTGGAAGTGGCTAGTACCATGACATGCCATGAACCAATCTCGCTCTGTGTGGGGATTGTACGATTTTCGCCGCACGCGCCACATCAATGTTGTGAAAATGGTATTCAAACATGCATGCACGCATCACTTCCATACATATGCATGTAGTGGTTGTCTTCGAACGGTACACTCCCTCGCGTGGTTATCGGCGACAAGCCTATATATTCGTGGGCCCGCGTGGACATCCATGATCACCTTGACTGACAGCAAGATAGGTTACCATGGCTGATTCTTCAATTGGTTCGTGTTATCATAGTATAGGTCATGGTGAGATTCAGACCTAATTAAGTTTGAGCGCATACTATGCACGCATGCATGCATGAATCCCCATCTTCGGCTTGAAGTGTGTGACATACATATGCATCGTCAACTAACCCTCGCTCCGTGTGGGGATTTCTGGTTCGAAAGCACGGTGCCACATCAAAGTTGTTCCATTGTGTGTATTCAAACACACCTCTCCATACATATGTTTGGGCCACACGCAGGCAGAAGTTGTCTTCGGGGACTAGCTACTTTTGTGATTATTGGCGAGCTAGCCCATCTCTGGGGTCGCATGGACGACCATCACTTTGACCAACAACAAGAGAGAGGTTGTTCGACCAAGGTGGATTATTCTTGGTCCGTTTTATGATACATCTTGGTGAGATGCCCTCTCCGGCCTGCCGACTAAAAGTGCGTGTGTATGGGGGGGCGCTACTTCGCACTTTGCTAGGTAAACCTCCATGGGGGGCATGCATTCATAGCTTAGGATTCCCCTCCTGCCAACATGAGGGGGGCAAGCAATATCGTGCGCTTTGCGAGATAGGTGCCACATTGAAGTTGCATTTGGTATTTGAACATCCAACCACCCTTTTCATACATATATTTGGTCCACATGCAAGTATGTTCGTGTTCTGACCCTTTCCCGCGTCATTTTCGCCAAATTTATGAACATTAGACAAGTCGGATGATGCAACAGACATGGTTCACTCACCCTAACCATGTGCCACGCAGGTGCCCATGTCATGCACATCCGCACAGTACATTGGGCTCCACGAGGCTTCCCCTCTCAAAAATATCTACCCGCCTGCGGGTTTTTTTTGTTTGATAACACACGGTTATTACATTTTGACTGTGTGTGATGTTTCCTATTCCCGCTCCCACCTGCATCCCTCGAAAATATCTGCCCGCCTCGAGGGTTTTTCTGTTTCATAACACACGGTTGTTATTTCCGGACCATGTGCGATGCACCATCATCCAAATTTTCATTAGCCCAGGCATTTCACTCCCGCGTTTGACTTCCGCATAGTAAAATTTTCAGTAGCCGCGTCATTTCCTCAAACACACCCCTTGCCCCCTCCACACACACACACACACACACACACCAAAACCTCCTCGGGTGCGCACGTGCACACACACACACACACCCTCCCTCTCTCGAAACCCTAGCAAGGTCGTCGCCGCCGCCGCATGGCCTCCATTGTCAACATCTGTCGGTTTCCCCTTGCAACTTACCCACCGATATCCATACCCAGCCCGCCCTGAGTTTCTTAGATAACACCTGCCATACGCCCCTTTCCCATAGATCCACATCCCCCATTCCAGAGCGTCGCAACCTAAGCCCGACTACGCTTCCTGTGGAGCTCGAGGAGTGACTAGCCCAAAAGAGGTGTATCGCGGTCTCTTCGCGCGACGTCGCCGAGGTGGCCGCCGAGGAAGCTGATGACCATTATTGGCCGCAGGCACTCAATCAGCGGGCTAGAATATGCGGGTATGTCGCGGACGCCAGCTACGACATCGAGGTCGTCACTGACGTGTCGGTGCAACAAACCTTGGATTTGTTTCCCAGACTATGCACAAGCCTAAGATCAAGATTGCAACATCCAAGATCAAACCAAGCAAAAAGGATTAGCTCTTTGAGGAATCAAGAGCGCGGATCAAGAAGACCAATTCGAGCCAAAGGAAGCAAAATATCACCAAGAGAAAACCTCCCTTGCCTGGAAGCCGAGCCTGGCAAGGTCAAGGTTGCCCCAAAGACAAGCCTCCAGACCGCCCCGGCAGGCCTGCCGGGCACATCGAGGGTGAACTACCCCGCCAAGGCTTCACGGCTCCACCTCACGGCGACGCAATTCACCAATCGGTGCGGTGTCAAGCCCCCAAGTGACTAAGTGGCTGTCTTTTGCCACATGGCAGCCACTTCCTAAAGGAATCATCTCCAAATGACACCCATCCAGAGACATGTCAAATAGGCAGACACAAAGCTGCAAAACAGCCTTGCCGGGCACACCGTGATGACAGTAAGCAGCGCATTTAATGCGCTCTGTCCCGCCTGCAGAGTTAGGTATGATAGCACTATTTGCTATCTAATCAGTACACAATGACTGATTTGCCATTGTGGTGACCTCTTGATCTATAAAAGGAGGCCCATGGAAACCATAGAAAGGATTCAGACCCTTGTACACTAATACGCATGTAGCCCCTCTCGCCCTGAGGCAACCCTGCCGGGCAAGGGCACTGTGTTTTCCACCACAATCCACCATCAATCCACCAAAACGGGAGTAGGGTTTTATGCCTCGCGGCGGCCCGAACCTGGGTAGAACTGCTCGTGTGATCTCTGTCGTGCCGTGCTACATCTCTCCGCTCTTTGTGCAACGTGCTCATCCCCCCGCCGAACCACAAGGGGCTCATGGCCCCATAGGTGGTCGTGGTTTCCGATGACATCTTTGGCGCGCCAGGTAGGAGGGTCACTTGCACAAACTCGAGAGCATAAGCAGTGTGTCATCTTAATCGCTATTTTCTTCATCGACGGCTCAATCAACCATGCCGCCCAAGAAGAAGCCTGGTGCCGCAGCTCACCCGTCCACCTTGAATGCCCCGCCGCCCGCGGCCGCCGACGCTGCGGCGGATGCGGGGACGCATGGGGATGTGGACGATGCGGGGGACGTTGTCGAGGCAAGCAGCGTCGTTACCACCTCCTCTGCGACAGAAGCAGGAGCGAGAGGCATAGGAGAAGGACAGCACCAACAGCATCCCGACGACCATGTTCCGCGAGGTACGGGTAGAGAGATTATTCCTTCTACACCTCTCCGCCCAGCCGAAGGGCACAGCCGCAGCGGTGGCACTCGCTCTGGGGAGAATCGCAATCCTTGGGCCGCCCCCGCCTGTAGGACATGCGCCATCCCGGGAGCAAACTGACCCAGCAAATGCCAAATGGAGCCACTGGTCCTCAAGCGCCTCCACCTCATCACCACGCCATCCAAGTGACTGGCTCACGACGGTGAGAGCATGACGTGGTCACTACCGGCACCGTCAGGAGCCGAGCGACGCAACAATCTACGTCATCATCACCTACGCCAAGCACCACTTCGGAGGCCATGGCGCGGGCCCAGCTGCTATTGAGATTCCTGCCGGCAGCCGACCAGATGGATGAATGGAGAGCCACCATTCAAAGCCTGATTGGCTTCGTCGGGGCAGGAGGATCACAATGAGCTGGCCCACCACGGCCTCCCCAGGCGATGACGACAGCCCATGCTGTTGGCCGTGCGGGAGGGGCCACCCCCATAGTGCAATCCCCTCCGAGGCAACCATCACGGGAGCAACGCAACCAAGAGCTCGACGATGTATCGATGGCTTCATCTGACCCTCAAGCACGCCAAGTCCAACAGCAAGCCCTGGAGGACAGGAAAAGGGAAGGCGCCGCGACAACCACCACCGGTTCGACAGGCGCGACGGCCACAAAGTCGACGAACCCGCGCTCTGCGAAGGTGGGTGCCTGCCTTTCGAGGCTGGGTGCCCTGCCTTCTCCTGAGAGCTAAAGCAAGTCTGTTGGCCATCTACTCGTACGTTCAAGCTAGAGATACCAGAGAAGTATGATGGAAGGCTAAACCTGGCAGAGTTCTTGAGCATCTACACCATCGTTGTTCAAGCTGCCGGGGGTAGAGATGAGAAGGTGTTCGCCAACTACTTCCATTTGGCACTCAAGCCAAATGTGAGGTCTTGGCTGATGCACCTACCAGAGAACTCCATTTCAACTTGGGCTGACCTGTGCCATGAGTTCATTGGCGTCTTCGTGGGCGGCCATCAAGAACCAGGGCGGCCCAGTGACTTGCAGCTCCTCCCGTAGAAGGAAAGAGAGACTCTGTGGAAGTACATGCAGAGGTGATAAATGTGTTCCTGTCCAACATACGCAATCGTCAGATGCGTTCCAAGATGAATGTTCTATTGCCCAAGACTATGAAGGAGCTTTACACTTTGGTGGACAAGTGTGCTCGGGTGGAGGAGGGGAGGAGGCTCCTTAAAGAAGAGGATGGCATCAACATCGACTCAGAAGACGATGATGAGGCCATCAGTCAGAAGAAGAAGAACAAGAAGCACAACAAAAGGCGCAAGGATAAGGCAGTGATGACCGTCGAGGGATCGGGCACACCTAGTACCAGCAAGAAGGCCAATACCGGAGCCCCCGGCAAGGAAGTTGACGTGTGCACTGATTGCCGGGAAGCTATGGCTACCGAGAAGGCTAGGAAAGGTGATGGGCCGTACTGCAAGATCCATTGGACCAAGGGCCAAGATCTCCAGGAGTGTCATCAGCTCGAATAGCTCGTCAAGAAGAAGAGGGCTGAGTATGAGAAGAGTGATAAGGAGAAAGGACAGAATGGCGCTGGCGGGAAGGGCCGAGGCGGTGAAGCAAGTCGCCCTGGCAAGGCTCCTCGAAATCAAGGAAACCCGCTAGAGGCCGTGAGAAGGAGGATTGCAATAATGCCAGTGATGGAGGCGATGAAGTGGAAACCAACGAGCAGGTATTCCAGAAGGCCACTAATGCCCTGTGCATTGACGGGGGTGCATCTCTGCACTCCTCTCACCTCCAACTTAAATAGTGGGCGCGTGAAGTCAACGCCGTGGAGCGAGCGGCAGATTCTCGGAGGCCGCTCAAGTGGTCCCACATGCCCATCATCTTCGACAAAGAGGACCACCCTGACCGCACAACTGCGGTAGGGTGCTTGCTATTGTTGGTCTCACCAACAATCCGCAACCTCAAAGTCATAAAGATGTTGGTTGACGGTGGAGCCGGGTTGAATCTGATTTCTCCAAAGTTCATCAGCAAACTTCAGATGGCAGAGGAAGAGCTTGAGGTTACTGGCACGTTCCAAGGAATCAACCCCGGCACGAGTCATCCTAAGGGGAAGATCATGTTACCAGTAAAGTTCGGGGGAGAGTTGAATTACTGGACTGAGAAGGTTGTGTTTGACGTGGTCGACCTCCCCCTGCAGTACAATGGAATCCTTGGTCGACCAGCTCTGGCCAAATTCATGGCAGCATACCATTATGCCTACAACACCTTGAAGATGCCAGGGCGGGTAGGCGTCATTTCCATTCAGTCAGACGAGAAGGACGCAATGATTTGCGTAGACAAGATGTACTGGGATGCTGTCGCGGCAGAAGCCGCTGAGGTCACTGTTCCCTCGAAGGAAAGAAGGAAAAAGAAGAGAGGTAACAAGGATGCCAACACGGAATCTGCTACGTCTTGAGCTTGCATTTGTTTTCCCCGAAGAGGAGAGGATGATGCATCAGAGTAGCGTAAGTATTTCCCTCAGTTTTTGAGAACCAAGGTATCAATCTAGTAGGAGGCCGCGCGCAAGTCCCTTGTACCTACACAAAGCAAATAACTCCTCGCAACCAACGCGAATAGGGGTTGTCAATCCCTTCACGGTCACTTACGAGAGTGAGATCTGATAGAGATGATAGATAATATTTTTGGTATAAAGATGCAAAGTAAAATAAAAGGCAAAGTAAAGAGCAAAGCAATAATAAAGCATAGGAAGATTACTATGATGAAAATAGACCCGGGGACCATAGATTTCACTAGTGGCTTCTCTCAAGAGCATAGGTATTTTACGGTGGGTGAACAAATTACTGTTGAGCAATTGACAGAATTGAGCATAGTTATGAGAATATCTAGGTATGATCATGTATATAGGCATCACGTCCGAGACAAGTAAACCGACTCCTGCCTGCATCTACTACTATTACTCCACTCATCGACCGCTATCCAGCATGCATCTAGATTATTAAGTTAATGAAAACAGAGTAACACTTTAAGCAAGATGACATGATGTAGAGGAATAAATTCATGCAATATGATAAAAAAACCCATCTTGTTATCCTCGATGGCAACAATACAATACGTGCCTTGCTGCCCCTCATCGCTTTGGGATAGGACACCGCAAGATTGAACCCAAAGCTAAGCACTTCTCCCATTGCAAGAACTACCAATCTAGTTGGCCAAACCAAACGGATAATTCGAATAGACTTGCAAAGATAACCAATCATACATAAAAGAATTCAGAGAAGATTCAAATATTGCTCATAGATAATCTTGATCATAAACCCACAATTGATCGGTCTCAACAAACACACCGCAAAAAGAAGATTACATCGAATAGATCTCCACGAGAGAGGGGAGAACATTGTATTGAGATCCAAAAAGAGAGAAGAAGCCATCTAGCTACTAACTATGGACCCGAAGGTCTGAAGTAAACTACTCACACTTCATCGGAGAGGCTATGATGATGATGTAGAAGCCCTCCGTGGTGGATTCCCCTTCCGTGAGCTCGGAATAGGCCCCAAGATGGGATCTCGTGGATCTGAGAAAGTTGCGGCGGTGGAATTAGGTTTTTGGCTCCGTATCTGATCTGTTGGGGGTACGTAGGTATATATAGGAGGAAGGAGTACGTCGGTGGAGCTTCGGGGGGCCCATGAGGCAGGGGGCGCGCCCTAGGGGGGCGCCCTCCACCCTCGTGGCCGCCTCCCTCCTTTCTTGACCGAGGGTCCAAGTCTCCTGGATCTTATCTGATGAGAAAATTACGTTCCGTATGGACTCCGTTTGATATTTCGTTTTTTCAAAATACTGAAATAGGCAAAAAACAGCAATTCTGGGCTTGGCCTCCGGTTAATAGGTTAGTCCCAAAAGTAATATAAAAGTGGAAAATAAAGCCCAATATAGTCCAAAACAATAGATAATATAGCATGGAGCAATCAAAAATTATAGATACGTTGGAGACGTATCAGGCATCCCCGAGCTTAATTCCTGCTCGTCCTCGAGTAGGTAGATGATAAAAACAGATTTTTTGATGCGGAGTGCTACTTAGCATAATTTCAATGTAATTCTTCTTAATTGTGATATGAATATTCAGATCCGAAAGATTTAAGACAAAAGTTCATATTGACATAAAAATAATAATACTTCAAGCATACTAACAAAGCAATCGCGTCTTCTCAAAATAATTTGGCCAAAGAAAGTTATCCCTACAAAATCATATAGTCTGGCTATGCTCTATCTTCACCACACAAAGTATTTAAATCATGCACAACCCCGATGACAAGCCAAGCAATTGTTTCATACTTTTGACATTTTCAAAACTTTTTCAATCTTCATGCAATACATGAGCGTGAGCCATGGATATAGCACTATATGTGGAATAGAATGGTGGTTGTGGAGAAGACAAAAAGAGGGAAGATAGTCTCACATCAACTAGGCATATCAATGGGCTATGGAGATGCCCATCAATAGATATCAATGTGAGTGAGTAGGGATTGCCATGCAATGGATGCACTAGAGCTATAAGCATATGAAAGCTCAACAAAAGAAACTAAGTGGGTGTGCATCCAACTCGCTTGCTCATGAAGACCTAGGGCAATTTGAGGAAGCCCATCATTGGAATATACAAGCCAAGTTCTATAATGAAAAATTCCCACTAGTATATGAAAGTGACAAAACGAGAGACTCTCTATTATGAAGATCATGGTGCTACTTTGAAGCACAAGTGTGGCAAAAGGATAGTACCGTTGTCCCTTCTCTCTTTTTCTCTCATTTTTTATTGGCCCTTTTCTCCTTTTTTATGGCCTCTTTTTTTTTGCCCGGAGTCTCATCCCGACTTATGGGGGAATCATAGTCTCCATCATCCTTTCCTCACTTGGGACAATGCTCTAAAAATGATGATCACCACAATTTTATTTTTCTTACAACTCAGTGATTACAACTCGATACTTAGAACAAAATATGACTCGATATGAATGCCTCCGGCGGTGTACCGGGATATGCAATGATTCATAAGTGACATGTATGAAATAATTATGAACGGTGGCTTTGCCACAAATACAATGCCAACTACATGATCATGCAAAGCAATATGACAATGACGGAGCGTGTCATAATAAACGGAACGGTGGAAAGTTGCATGGCAATATATCTCGGAATGGCTATGGAAATGCCATGATAGGTAGGTATGGTGGCTGTTTTGAGTAAGGTTTTATGGTGGTTGTATGATACCGGCGAAAATTGTGCGGTATTAGAAAGGCTAGCAATGGTGGAAGGGTGGGAAAAATGCCTATAATCCATGGACTCAAATTAGTCATAAAGAACTCATATACTTATTGCAAAAATCTACAAGTTATCAAAGCAAAGTATTACGCGCATGCTCCTAGGGGGATAGATTGGTAGGAAAAGACCATCGCTCGTCCCCGACCACCACTCATAAGGAAGACAATCAATAAATAAATCATGCTCCGACTTCATCACATAACGGTTCACCATACGTGCATGCTACGGGAATCACAAACTTTAACACAAGTATTCCTCAAATTCACAATTACTCAACTAGCATGACTCTAATATTATCACCTCCATATCTCAAAACAATTATCAAGCATCAAACTTTTCTTAGTATTCAACGCACTCAAAAGAAAGTTTTACAAAGCTTGAATACCAAGCATATTATTATTTTAAGCAAATTACCATGCTATTTAAGACTCAAAATAATCTAAGTCAAGCATGAGAGATCAATAGTTTCTTTAAAACAAATCCACCACCGTGCTCTAAAAGATATAAGTGAAGTACTAGAGCAAAACTATAAAGCTCAAAAGATATAAGTGAAGCACATAGAGCAAAACTATAAAGCTCAAAAGATATAAGTGAAGCACATAGAGTATTCTAACAAATTCCAATTCATGTATGGCTCTCTCAAAAAGTGTGTACAGCAAGGATGATTGTGGTAAACTAACAAGCAAAGATGCAAATAATACAAGACGCTCCAAGCAAAACACATATCATGTAGTGAATAAAAATATAGCTCCAAGTAAAGTTACCGATGGAAGTGGACGAAAGAGGGGATGCCTTCCGGGGCATCCCCAAGCTTTGACTTTTTTGTGTCCTTGGGTTATCTTGGGAGTTCCATGGGCATCCCCAAGCTTAGGCTCTTGCCACTCCTTGTTTCATAATCCATCAAAAAAATTCACCCAAAACATGAAAACTTCACAACACAAAACTCAACAGAAATCTCGTAAGCTCCGTTAGCGAAAGAAAACAAAAGACAACTTCAAGGTACTATAATGAACTCATTATTTATTTTTTTTGGTTTTAAATCTACTGTATTCCAACTTATCTATGGATTATAAACTATTTTACTAGCCATAGATTCATCAAAATAAGCAAACAACACACGAAAAACAGAATCTGTCAAAAACAGAAGAGTCTGTAGTAATCTGTAACTAATGCAAACTTATGGAACTCCAAAAATTAAGCAAACATTGGACGACCTAGGAAATTTGTTTTATTGATCAGAAGAAATTGGAATCACTATTTTATCACGTTCTGGTGATTTTTAACAATTGTTTTCGTGAACAGAAAGTTTCTGGAAATTACAGCAAGATCAAATAACTATTATCCAAGAAGATCCTATAGGTTTAACTTGGCACAAACACTAATTAAAACATAAAACCACATCTAAACAGGAGGTAGAAGGATTATTTATTCCTAAACAGAAACAAAATTAAAACTAAAAATAAAATTGGGTTGCCTCCCAACAAGCGCTATTGTTTAACGCCCCTAGCTAGGCATAAAAGCAAGGATAGATCTAGGTATTGCCATCTTTGGTGGGCAATCCATAGGTGGCTCTCATAATAGATTCATATGGTAATTTTATCTTCTTCCTGGGGAAGTGTTCCATGCCTTTCTTTAATGGGAATTGGAATCTAATATTCCCTGCCTTCATATCAATAATTGCACCAATCGTTCTAAGGAAAGGTCTACCAAGAATAATAGGACATGAAGGATTGCAATCTATATCAAGAACGATAAAGTCTACAGGCAAATAATTCCTATTTGCAACAATAAGAACATCATTTATTCTTCCCATAGGTTTCTTCATAGTGGAATCTGCAAGGTGCAAGTTTAGAGAGCATTCATCAAAATCACGGAAATCTAGCAAATCACACAAAGTTTTGGGAATAGTGGAAACACTAGCACCCAAATCACATAAAGCATAGAATTCATGATCCTTAATCTTAATTTTAATAGTTGGTTCCCACTCATCATAAATTTTTCTAGGAATGGAGACTTCCAACTCAAGTTTTTCCTCATAAGATTGCATCAAGGCATCAACGATATGTTTGGTAAACACTTTATTTTGACTATAAGCATGCGGAGAATTTAGCACGGATTGTAACAAGGAAATACAATCAATTAAAGAGCAACTTTAATAATTAAATTCTTTGAAATCCAAAATAGTGGGTTTAGCAACATCTAAGGTTTTACTTTCTTCAATCGCACTTTTGTCAATTTTAGCATCATACTCTAAAAGCTCCGAAATTTTAGAACGCCTTCTAGGTAAAGGTGTCTCATATTCAATCTCATCATTATCAAGATCCATATTGCAAAACAAGGATTTTATAGGGGACACATCAATAACTTTTAGATCTTCATCTTGATTTTCATGGAAATTGGAAGAACCCGCTTTAATAAAGGCATATTTCATAGCACGCATCCTAGCGGTTCTTTCCTTGCACTCATCAATGGAAATTCTCATGGCTTTGAGAGACTCATCGATATCATGCTTAGGAGGAATAGATCTAAGCTTTAAAGAATCAACATCAAGAGAAATTCTATCAATGTTCCTAGCCAATTCATCAACCTTAAGCAATTTCTCTTCAAGCAAAGCATTAAAATTCTTTTGATAATTCATAAACTCTTTAACACTAGTATCTAATTCAGAGGGCATCTTATTAAAATTTCCATAAGAGTTGTTGTAGGAATTTCCATAATTATTAGAAGGATTACTAGGATAAGGCCTAGGATTAAAATTCCCTCTATACAAGTTGTTACCAAAATTATTCCTACCAACAAAATTCACATCCGTAGATTCATTATTATTCTCAATCAAAGTAGACAAAGGCATATCATTAGGATCATAAGAAACACTCTTAGTAGCAAATAATTTCATAAGTTCATCCATATTTCCACTCAAAACATTAATTTCTTCTATCGCATGCACTTTTTTATTAGTAGATCTTTCAGTGTGCTATTGAGAATAATTAACCATACTATTATCTAGGAGTTTAGTAGCATCTCCTAAAGTGATTTCCATAAAAGTGCCTCCCGTGGGCCGAATCTAAAAGATTTCTAGAAGAAAATTTCAATCCGGCATAAATTTTTTGTATAATCATCCACAAATTCAAACCATGAGTAGGGCAATTACGTATCATTAATTTCATTCTCTCCCAAGCTTGTGCAACATGTTCATGATCAAGTTGCTTAAAATTCATAATATCGTTCCTAAGAGAGATGATCTTAGCGGGAGGAAAATACTTAGAGATAAAAGCATCTTTGCACTTGTTGCAAGAATCAATACTATTTTTAGGCAAAGACGAAAACCAAGCTTTAGCACGATCTCTAAGAGAAAAAGGAAATAGCTTCAATTTAACAACATCATTGTCAACATCTTTCTTCTTTTGCATATCACACAAATCCACGAAGCTATTTAAATGAGTAGCGGCATCTTCACTAGGAAGGCCGGGGAATTGATCTTTCATAACGAGATTCAATAAAGCAGCATTGATTTCACAAGATTCAGTATTGGCAAGAGGAGCAATCGGAGTGCTAAGGAAATCATTATTGTTGGTATTCGAGAAATCACTCAATTTGGTATTATCTTGAGCCATAGTGACAAGCAAGCAATCCAACACACGAGCAAACAAGCGAACGAGAAAAAGGCAAACAGAAAAGAGAGGGCGAATAAAACGGCGAGGGTGAAGTGGGGGAGAGGAAAACGAGAGGAAAATGGCAAATAATGTAATGCGAGAGATAAGGGATTGTAATGGGTACATGGTATATTGACTTTTACGTAGACTCCCAGGCAACGGCACCAGAAATCCTTCTTGCTACGTCTTGAGCTTGCGTTGGTTTTCCCCGAAGAGGACAGGATGATGCAGCAGAGTAGCATAAGTATTTCCCTCAGTTTTTGAGAACCAAGGTATCAATCCAGTAAGAGGCCACGCGCAAGTCCCTTGTACCTACACAAAGCAAATAACTCCTCGCAACCAACGCGAATAGGGGTTGTCAATCCCTTCACGGTCACTTACGAGAGTGAGAACGGATAGAGATGATAGATAATATTTTTGGTATTTTTGGTATAAAGATGCAAAGTAAAATAAAAGGCAAAGTAAAGAGCAAAGCAATAATAAAGCGTAGGAAGATTAATATGATGAAAATAGACCCGGGGGGCATAGATTTCACTAGTGGCTTCTCTCAAGAGCATAGGTATTTTACGGTGGGTGAACGAATTACTGTTGAGCAATTGATGTAATTGAGCATAGTTATGAGAATATCTAGGTATGATCATGTATATAGGCATCACGTCCGAGACAAGTAGACCGACTTACACTTTGCATCTACTACTATTACTCCACTCATCGACCGCTATCCAGCATGCATCTAGAGTATTAAGTTAATGAAAACAGAGTAACGCTTTAAGCAAGATGACATGATGTAGAGGAATAAATTCATGCAATATGATAAAAACACCAGCTTGTTATCCTTGATGGCAACAATACAATACGTGCCTTGCTGCCCCTCATCCTTTGGGAAAGTACACCGCAAGATTGAACCCAAAGCTAAGCACTTCTCCCATTGCAAGAACTACCAATCTAGTTGGCCAAACCAAACGGATAATTCAAGAGACTTGCAAAGATAACCAATCATACATAAAAGAATTCAGAGAAGATTCAAATATTGCTCATAGATAATCTTGATCATAAACCCATAATTCATCGGTCTCAACAAACACACCGCAAAAAGAAGATTATATCGAATAGATCTCCATGAGAGAGGGGGAGAACATTGTATTGAGATCCAAAAAGAGAGAAGAAGCCATCTAGCTACTAACTATGGACCCGAAGGTGCAAGTAAACTACTCACACTTCATTGGAGAGGCTATGATGATGATGTAGAAGCCCTCCATGGTGGATTCCCTTCCGTGAGCTCTAACAGGCCCCAAGATGGGATCTCGTGGATACAGAAAGTTGCGGTGGTGGAATTAGGTTTTTGGCTCCGTATCTGATCTGTTGGGGGTAAAAATAAGAGATTTTAGCCCTTATAAAAAGAAAACGGG